>JAOUQZ010000035.1:33745323-33757734 GCA_028564935.1 Neosilurus hyrtlii
TGTATGTATGTATGTATGTATGTATGTATGTATGTATCTATCTATCTATCTATCTATCTATCTATCTATCTATCTATGTATGTATGTATCTATCTATCTATCTATCTATCTATCTATCTATCTATCTATCTATCTATGTATGTATGTATTTATGTATATATGTATCTATCTATCTATGTATGTATGTATGCATTTATGTATGTATTTATCTATCTATCTATCTATCTATCTATCTATTTATGTATGTATGTATGTATGTATGTATGTATGTATGTATGTATGTATGTATTTATTTATTTATTTATTTTGCACTTAAATCAATTACGATCCTTTAGGGTTTAAGTCAGTTTTGCTTCTTTTATATCCCAAGACTGTTGGACAAGTTCAGAGTCCAAGCCTTTTGTATGTACTTTTTACTCTCGCATCTCTCTCATGCGCTGCGAACAACACTTAAAGTTCTTCAAAGATCCATCACCCGTTTCCACTTCTGATCCACTCAACACTGGCAGATCCGTAAGCAATCATTATAAATAGCCACTGATCTCTCTCTCTCTCTCTCTCTCTCGCTCTCTCTCGCTCTCTCTTACACACACACACACACACAGTCGCTAACTTCAACTAAATTTTTACTTTTATATTTTTTATATTAGATGTATTGCACAATTAATCATTTTTTTTTAAGTTGTAATATTAAATGCTATGACTGCACTATGTTGAAACACATTGCTGCCAGTGTAAATATTGCATTTCCTACCAAATGTATAAAAATCAGCATTTTGTGGGTTAAAAACATGTCAGCTACTTTTCAAAATCGTCCAGGAGCTTGCAAGGTTGATGTAGGGTCAGCAGTGTGGGACTTATCTACATCATAAATCTTGTCTTTAAATCAAATGTTAAATAACGCGCTCTAATCAGGGGAGGGCGGTCCATCTACCTCAGCCTCTGCCCTTGAGAAGGAGTCTGTGAAGCCATGCTTACTTTAAAATCTGCTTGGGACTCATCATTCACAGACGTTTACACCCCCTTCTCGGTTACATAACAGACTACCTATTACTTTATCATCAGGAGGAAAAAAGAGAGACCGGTGACAGAATGACTGGTGACTTTAAGGATGTTGGTAATTGTGCTGACACTACACCACCTAAGGGGTGATCACCCTAGAAGTGTGATTGAAAATCGACTTACACAGACTGACCTTTTTGCCAATTTTTTCCAAAAAATTTATTTAATTTTGAAAAATTTTTGTAATAATTTTTTTTACATTTTTTATAATTTTAAAATTCGCGTCAAGATGTTTTGCGACTGCACATTCAAGCAAATATTTTGCGGCTTAAACCCGTGTATCAAATGAAAGTTGTGCGTCAATCTTCAACTGATACACGAGTAATTTGTGATTGAATCTCCTGTCAAACATCAGTCACGTTTTGTTCGCCCTTTGTTCCCAAACCAATTCTTTTTTTTATTAGCACATTAGTAGTGCGAATAAAATACGAATGATGACAAAATATACAGAATATGGCGGATGCCAACAAATCTCAAACTTTTCTCACACTTTCCGTATGGAAGTCTCCACCTTGTAGCTTTTTCTTGTAAACGAAAAACGTATTATTTGCGAGCAGTACGATGACTTTGTGACCTTCTCACGACATGTGCAGGCTGTTTGAGAAGAGTTTGAGACTACTCCGCGTCAGAGCCTCGTTTTGCGACATTCGCTGAAATTTCAAACATGTTTGGAATTTTTTTGCAATGAGTTCACGAACCAGGTGACCAAAATGCGATGCCGCGGATGTCGTGAGACAAATTTAAGAATATTTTGGGAATGAAAGTGACAGCTGCGAATTGCTATTCACATCAGTCACCACCCCCTTAGAATTGATTCTGTTCCATGTTTAGTATTTATTTATTTTTGATAAACAGCTTTTTCAAATACTGTACAACACACTATTGCTACAGACCTTTTTTTTCCTACTTATTTTCTAATTTGCTGCATGTTGTGCCCATGCTTGTGTGGGTTTCATCTGGGTACTCTGGTTTCCCTCTTACAGTCCAAAAACATGCACATTACGCTAATTAGCTGTTCCAAATTGCCCCTAAGTGTGAGTGTGAATAGTTTTGTGTGTGGTGGCCCTGTGATGGTCAGGCAGGCTGTTCAGGGTGTACCCCCACTTTCGCCCAGTGTCGGCCGAGATCGGCTCCAGACTCCCTGCAATCTAATAGCATAAAGTAGTTTGATGAATGAGAGAGTGAATATAAAATAAAACAAGGTGAAATTTATAATCCTACTTCCGGTGAAGGTTCTTAGGAGACATTTATTTAAGGTTATGGTGAACTATTTCATGGCAAGAGTGACAAGACACACACACACACACACACACACAGAGAGAGAGAGAGAGAAAGAGAGAGAGAGAGAGAGAGAGAACATGACTATTCATCACAGCTCAAGCGGCTATAAGCGGGAACATAAACTCTTGTTTCTTAGAATATCCTCAACATTATATCTAAATATAAAGCATTAAAAATGCAGAGATTGTTCTTCACTAATTAATTTAACATTGTAATCATTGCCAAATCTGTGTGCTATAAGAATAACACCCCCTGTACCATGCTGGTATACAAAAATAATACACTTTAGCAAGGTAGCGGCACTCGACTTGTGCATTGTGCTTCATCACACCCCTCGGCAGGTGTTATTCTTGTATAACAGCACAGGTTGAGGTGTGTTACAACTTAGATTTGAGTTGTGTGATACTTTTAATTGTGGGTACCTGGGGACTAAATGCCAGAGTGAATAAAACTGTCATTGTGCCAAATAATTACATTTGAATAAAAACAGATGTATGTGTGAGTACCTGAAACAGTTACACTTTTCTTCAGTTTTCTCGTGTGTGTGTGTGTGTGTGTGTGTGTGTGTGCAGAAGAAGGCACATAAAACTTTCAGCAGGACGAAGTTGATTTATCGGGAAAATTTTCAATGTGAAGCCAAAGGCAGAGACTCTTAGTGCCAGAGTGCCGGCCCTGGCTCTGTGATTCTGTAATGGTCGAACAGAAAACCCAAAGCATAAAAGATACAGGCGGTGCATTTAACGTATGATTTCACTGAGTCGGTTTGGGCAAATTGTGTATTTTTATTTTATTTTCCCAAAGTATTATGTTAGGAAATATTTACTGATGTTTTGAGCATACAGAACATTATAATAGAGGAGAGTTGTTTATAGTCGGACTATCAGGGTCACCCGAATGAGGGCTCCCATAAAATGGGGCAGTGGTGGATCAATGGGTAAGACTCTGGGTTACTGATCCAAAGGTCAGGGGTTCAAGCCTTACTGCCATCAAAGTGCCACTCTTGGACCCTTGAGTCACTCTGGCCCTTGACCCTCAGTTGTATAAATATGTTAGTCATGCTGGAAAAGGGTCTCTGCCAAATTCTGTAAATGAGATGTCCTCATACTGTCTCATGAAGTTTTTCCCCTTTGCCGCCTTCATCTCTGGCTGGCTCTTCATGTCATTTCTGACCACATATTATCCTTCATTAGGGTTGTTGGGAGGCTGGAGTCTATCCCAGCCAACTGTGGGTGAAGGCAGGGTACTGACAGTCATAGCTTTGGACTGTGGGAGGCAACCTACGTAAGTATGGGGAAAACATCCTAACTCGAATCAGAAACGCCCTTGCCAAGCCAGATACTCGAACCCAGGACCTTTCTGCTGCGAAAAGTGTTAAAAGTGACTAAGTCTGTATCTAGAATTAACATAGTCCAGTGGCACGGTGACGCAGTGTTTAGCGTGTCCGCCTCAAAGCAAGAAGGCACCGGGTTTGATTCCCGGGCTCAGGCATTCCTGCGTGAAGTTTGCATGCTCTCCCTGTGCATGTGCGGGTTTCCTCCGGGTACTCTGGTTTTCTCCGACAGTCCAAAAAACATGCACAGCAGGCTAATTTACTGTTTTAAATTGCCCCTAGGTGTGATAGAGAGTGTGAATGATTGTATGCATGGTGGCCCTACGACGGCTTGGCGAGGGCATCCAGGGTGTATTTCGCCTTCGCCTAGGTTCAGCTGAGATGGTTGCCAGCCTCAGCAGTATTGATGATGGATGGATGGGTGGATGGATGGAGGGGTAAATGTTTCATGTCTGCTGCAGCAGCCATCATGCATACGCATTAGAAATATAACCAAATATTTGTATTTGGATTCCACAAGCTCAAGATGTAAATACAGGTGGACACAAACTCAATCAAAACAAGATTTCATTCATTTATTTTAATTAATTATTATAAAAAAAAAAATAAACAAAACACAGCCATAGTAGTGTTAGGGTTACATTTTAAGTAAATAAATAAATAAAAATAAATAAATAAAATAAAAATGAGTCCCCACATTCTTCGTTCATTCCCTTTCTCAACCACTTTTAGGGTCACGAGGAGCCTGGGCCCATCTCTGGGCGAGGGCAGAGTACACCCTGGACAGCTCGCTGACGGCTATGCAGCCTACTCTCAGTGAAAATTAACAATGGTTCTTTTACATGCCTCTCACCACAGACAGCGAGAGACATGGCCGGCCTTTGATAACCCAGTTAGCTGGACTGGGAGGGGGGGTATTTTGAATACTAAACAGATACTGAGGCAGATTGCATCATAGTACTCCTAATACAAGTACAAATAATCCTTACACCCCTGCCTTATATTTCAAATGCAGTATTTATCTTCAAGCCAAATAATAATAATAATAATAATAATAAAAAAGCAATGACTGTCAATTATTTTTAGTAAGAATTATGTAGCTATGTTGCATCAAAATGTAAGTTTGGCTAAAATGGCCGCTATTAGGAGTACAAGGACATGTCAACAATGATGTCGAAAAAAACCCCAAAACTTTGAGGAATGTTCTAGTCTTTAACTATTGTACTGTTATGCTTTGTAAAGTGTTTGTTTGCAGTGTTAGCATAACAGCTTATTTATTAATTAATTAATTTTTTGGTGCTCCTCATGTGCATGCAAGTGGAATCATTTTAATCATGAGCACTGTTTGCTTTGAGGATCATTACAATCATTTCGAAGTGAGCACTTTGTGCAACCACAGGCAGAATAACGGATGATGTCTTTGCTTGCGGAGCGTTTGATTCGAGGTGAAAGTGCCATGCAGTCAAAATAATGGAACACTTAATGAAGCACAAACCACTTCAGTGGATACAATTAAAACGAGGCAACAGTCATTTTTTAAAGGCACTCATGCCTATCAAATTGGGCCCATTTTTTTCAGTAGGGAAGAAAATCATTTGCCATCGTCAGCAGTTTCCTTTATGATTTTCCTTTTTTATTCTTTTCTTGATGGCTTGCGCATAACTAAGGAGCAAAAAAGAAAAAAAGAGGCAAGGGAGTATATATTTGATGCATTTTAGCCTTGATATTGGGATATTGGCCTCATGTTACCTAATAACAAATGTTGGCAATATTATTTTTATATATCTAATTTACAAATAAATGTGTCCTCAATATTCCAGCCAGTAGATGGCAGAGGTGATGCATATTAAACTCAGCGAAGGGTCCGGAGACACTCCCTCTCCGCTATATCTTCACTACTTTAATAGCAGTATTTAAAAGAAAGAGCATAAGACTACAGACCATGTCCTCAGCTTCATCTAAAATTCATCTAAAAAATAAATAAATAAACATATATATATATATATGATGTACTGGATCTGCATCCGAATCCCCCAGTCAACCCCCACCCTCACATCTTTTTCTGTTTTATCTAATGCTATACCACGGCTTGTCAGAAAGGCACAAGACTGCCTGTACCACTTTTCTTCACAGTGATACGGCAATCCGGCTTTGATCACTGACCTAATTAATGGACTCATTGATGAATGTAAATAAGAGATTAGCTATGCAAATGCTGGCTTTCAGAAGCGGGGGGGAAGGGGGAGAAAAAAGAAAAGCAAACACCATGCCCTCATTTGGAACTTCTTGGGCCCTTGCAAAATTACAAATGCATGAGACAAGATCTTGCAAGCGACGCATTTTAAAAGGAATCCAGGTCAACTTGGGGAGGAGGAGGAGGAGGACTACAGGTTTCCACTGGGGATGTGGGTAAAAGTAATAATAAAAACGGAGATAGGCTTAAAAAAGTAATCTTTTTGAAATGACATGATTTTTTCCCCCCGTTCACCGGGACTGTGGCCTGTACTAATAGGGATCAGCACGGCTGCCTCTGTCCGTTTCTGCACTGAAGAGTACAGGGATTAAACCTGGGAGAGGAAGACCAAATGGACAGAAATGCACTGGGCCATAGAGAGAAAGAGGAACAGAGATGGACCAGGAACGATGTCTACCATTCACATTCAACTGTTTAATTCAACACGTTATTTATTTGACATTTTTTTGCAACATATTTGAACAAATACAGCATTTTACACTTTTTGGTACAATACCTTCAGATGACGCACCTGAGCAAAACCAGAAGAAAAAATGTCTCTTTCAATCAAAATACCCTTATCAAAATCTTCATACACCCTTCGCCTGAAGCTAGTTGTCGCCTTTAGCAGAAATAACTGATTGTAGAATTTTTTTTAAATTGTCCACTCATCCCAGACATCGGTTTACTGAAATGATTTTGGTTTGGAAATGGTTTCCTTTAGTTGCCAGGTGTTCAAAGGTTTCAGTTGCATATACTGCCCTTTTCAAATTCAGCGGGGTTCAAATCTTAATCAATTCCATCACCCCATTTCGTGTTTTCATCTCCAATTCAGCTTCATGTTTCAAACAGATGACCCCCTCATCTTTAAGCACTTGTTGATGTGATACAGAAGTCATAGTTAACTGCAGCCCATCAATGACTGCAAATTGTCCAGTTCCTGAGGCAGCAAAACAGGCCTAAACCAATACATGCCCACCTTTCTTTAGGTTCTTCTCCTATTCAAATGTGTGCTGAGGTTATGGCCAAACAATTCTAGCTTTGATTCGTCATTTTTTACTTGCAAACTGTAGTCTTGTTCTAATGTTCTTTTTGGACAGCCAAGGTTTTTTCCTTGCATATCTTCCATACACAGCCAATTTGTCCAAATTTTATCTGACTGTAAACATACACACTTTCACACCAACAGGTGCAAATGTAACCTTGATAAAGCATCTTAGCTTAACAAAAAAATGTCACCTAGATCATGTGATGAAATTTTAGGGTTCTTGCAGACATCTTTTTAAATAAAACAATCTGCTCTTGGGATGTATTTGCCAGGGCAGCCAGTCCCAGACATATCACATCATTTCAATTCCCTGTCACTTGTAGATGATTTTCCTTACACTGGAATGACTTACTTCAAATAATTTACAGATCTTTTTAAATCCCATGCCAGACTTGAACGCATCCCCCCCTGAAAGCTTTAGAGCATTCTTTGGCATGATGACATCACACACTTCAATGGCAAAGAGAACACCAGACCCTAGATATCAGGTTTGAATAAAACCTTCATCTGCAGGAGTTTCTAATCAGTGGCACTTAGTCTAGAACATTTTTTTACTTCAAGATGTGATAAATGTAAGAATATACGTACTTGTCCCCCCCATGTATTTTTTTTGTTTAATCTATTTATATTTAATTGTTAAAATGGCGATTTTTGTGTGGGTTTTCTTTTTGGGTATATCACCTTAAAATAAAATCATTTGGTTTTTGCATGACCAAGTATTACGGCAGATTTTTATATATATTTTATTTCTTTCCAATATTGTTGGACATAAAATGGCTTCATAGTGGAGATTTATTCAAAGTGCCAAAAGCATTTACTGCAATTTTGAATTAAATGCATATCTTAAGTCAATCAGTACACACTACCTAATAGCAATTTGCAAAAAGAGCTGAGGGTTTAAGAGTGACAACTTGGGATTGAGCCCATGTGACAACTTGGGATTGAGCCCATAACCATACACTTGATAGAGCCATAATTACGGAGTCACCACCACTTGCTTACTCTATGTGTACCGTAGATGCTCTGGATTACTCGTAGCCATGAGCAGAGTTTAAATTGGGAATTATGAGGGAATGAAATTCTATAAGAGTGCCAAAAAAAATTAGAAAACTCAAGTTCCATGTAACGTGTATGTGCATTCTGCAAATCCTGCTCCAGATTTAGTTTTCTTATTGTTTGTTAAACTTAACTCTTTCTTCTGGGAAGGCTTTCCACTCAGCTCAGCATCAGTGATGGCAGGGACTGTTGCTGGGCGAGAAGGCCTGGGATTCAGTGTGTGATCCATTTCATCTTAAAGGTGTTCAGTGAGGTTATGGTCAGGGCTTTGTGCAGGCCACTTGTGATCTGCATGACCAACCTGGGGACGTCTCCGGGGAGCTTGCTTTGTTCACAGCGGTATTGCCTTGCTGAAAAATGTTTGGGTCCCTTAGTTCCGAAAAGATAAAAAAAGACAAAACTGTCTTTTAATGTCTTTTAAGAAAAGATATATATATATATATATATATATATATATGATGCAGAGTTATCTGTGGCCAGAAAAAGATAAGTAGCTATTTATTATGCAATAATGTCCCAGTTCTTACCTACCTATGTGAAATAATGTTTCGTATTTATTTTAGGTTGCATAAAAAAGGAGTACTCAGAGAGCACGTGACTCTGACAAATCACAAAAAATAAATACACAGCACCCCCTGCTGGGCCTGCTGTAGTACCCCACTTCCAAAAAATCATACTCCCTTTTTTCAATTTAAATTGTTTGCAAATGTGCAATCTGAATCAGATTTGGTTGAAATTTGGTTTGACATTAAATCTACTGCTCTTGAGTATACATCACAAATTGTATTGGGTGTGTTTTGACAGGTGATTTATTTATTTTTTGATCATTATAAAAGGGAGGGATTTGAAAAAAAAAAAATTCATTAGTGCAATTCATAAATTCATATCAAACTTTAATGGTAACATCCTAGGATGATCAGCTACCCATCATAAAAAAATCAGATCGATCTGTCAAAAACCGTGGACAGGAAGTTGCTAACAAACAAATAAACCCATGCTGATGGAAACATACTTTCAGTGGCTGAGATTAAATGGATTTAGATGATCCGGTGCTCCCAGTCTTCCCCCCGGTTGAGAACAGGATCTCTGTCTCAAATTGAGATCTAAAGCCTGAAGTCTAAAGTTTTGGAGGTACCGTGCCTCTCTGTCACAGATGGAACCAGTGGGTGTGCAGCTCAGTGACTACTGCAACAGTCAGCAATCTTATCATACACACCCCGTGCTTGTTCTCATTTTTTAAAATGATCTTTTCAAAAGGAATACACTTCATGAGCTATTCTGAGACAAGAAATGCTTTTTATAATAGAATATACACCCACATAGAAGCTGATATCCACAGACACGTGTACAGAAGCACAGTGGCATGTTCCCACATACACACAAATGCACACCAACTAACCGTAAATGTGGACTTCATGATGGCTGACCTTCACTGCAATTATCCTCTGTATAATGTGTAAAATAATGACCTTTCAATAGAACTAAAGATGAATGGCTGCAAAGAAACAAGACAATGTTTGTGTTGTGTGTATGCATATGTATACATGTGTGTGTGTGTGTATGCGTGTATATATATATATATATATATATATATATATATATACAGTAGTGTGCAGTGAAGATTATACACCACCACTTTCGTCTAAAAGGGCTCCTAATAAAAAAGTAAAAAATTACTTCTGTATAATTTTTTGGTTGAAATGTATTGAACAATGCTATTATAGAAAAATTAATTCCGACTAGAATATTGAGGTAAAAGTATAGCTAATAAACAAAAACACTGAAAATAACAATTTTTCTAAAAAAAATGGAAAGGTGTCGAAAATTTTATTTTTGTGACTTTTGCATAGCATGAATGAACTACAAACCATATGTAATTGTTTAACAAGTGAAGAAATAAAAAATACAGTGATGATTGTACACTTAACAAAATAAAGAGAAATCAGATACCTAATTATTTAGTCATGTATTTATTTCATGTAATATTGGATCATATTGATAAGAAAAAGTAAACATTAATATATAGTAATAACAAAAATAGCATTCTCTTTTATTGAGGGAAAAAAAAAATCAATATTTAGTGTGGCCTCAAGTTAATTCAGCTTAAAAAAAAACAAAAACAAAAAAATATTTTACTTCAATATACTTGCCGAAATGATTTTTTTAAATGATATATATATATATATATATATATAGTTACTCTGAAGTAAGGATCAGTTTCACAGTTCAATTATTCCTCATGAGAAGCACATCTCTATTTTGGTCAGTATACCATATTTATTGCCATTTTAAACTGAATGGCTGTAATGAAACGCCGAAACAGTGCCCAGTAGGGCAGTCGTATAACTATGAGACAGTTATGGGCTATTATCAGTCTTAAATTAGGCCATATTCAGCTAGGTGGAAAATGCAGTGCTGTCCTCCAGTGGCAGTTTTTGGGATGAAGAAGCTTGCACTTGAACGCACCACAGGACAATGAAATGTGCACGTCATTTAATTAAAAGAAGCCGCCAGCTGTTCTGCCCACAATTAAATGTGAGAGGTATTAACGTGTAGTATTTAAAGAGAGATTGGGCGGCATCGCTTCTTTTACAGATGATTTAACAAACAGCTGTTGCCTTTTTTTGAAGCTTGGTGAAAGCTTAGGCCGGCCTGCCAGAGCATCCTGTTTTGCCTGACACTTCTCCTGGATTCGGATGCCTCAGTGTCTCCCGCCTGTCTCGCTGCCCATTGCTTGCTCACCCACACAAACACACACACACACTGGTCAGGAATCCAACACCAGTTGGGACTTCTTCAAACCTCTTCCGAATGCTCATTATTCAACGTTATGCTAGGAGCTTGATGTTGTTTAGCAGAATGAGTCCATCAAACAGATATTTTGTAATTTTCCAGTGATGAAAAGAGTAAAGATTGGAGGAAAAATTAACCAACATGGATTTTGGGAAGCAATTATTGGATATGTGCTACTAAATGTACCTATGTTGGAGTTTTATCCCATAAAATCTTCAGAAAGTATGTGTAGAAGTGGTTGTATCAAATGGTGCTGCATATCTAGCTTTAAATTTTGTAGTTTTGACATAATGTATAGTAGGAAAACATCTGTAATGGTTATTATCCAACATATCTGTATGAAGTTCTCTTCATGCTCTTCGACATGGGGCGTGGTGTAATGGTTAGGGTGCTGGGCTCAAGATCAAGAGACCCCACCGTGCTAAGACTTCTGGGTAAGGTCTTAACCACAAATGTGCCCCTGCCCACCCAGCAGTATAAATGGGTACCAGTAAAACTCGTAAAACTCGGTCGCTTGTACACTTGTTGCTTCCAGTGTGGATGGCGCTTTACTCAAAGGTAACCCCGGCATCAGTTTCATTATGAAAAATCGTAGTCTAGTATTTTTTTTTGTCCTGTTCAGGCCTCCTGCTTTCATATTTCCGCCCCCCAGGTCAACAGGGTAGCGGGGAGCAAAGTCTCTGCTAGTCCGTGGATTAAGTGAAGGGATGAGAAAAGTACGAGCCGAGGGTGCAGAGGAGGAGATGAGGCTGTAGGATTGACAAGAGCAGGACATGATGATTTGCCTCAGTGTGTTTCACAGCTTGCCTGAGTGACATTAATGAAAGCGCACACAGAGCCAAATACACAGCCGCGGATAAACAAGGTCATTTTGACAAGGATGTCATCTAAAATCCCATCATTTGTTCAGGAAAAAGTGTGCCTGGCTCTGTGTGTATCCTTATTGCCATACACTTCTGTCCATTTTGCAAATCTCTTAAATATGAAGCAGCTCATTAGGTATTAGGAATGTTAAAAGATGCTGATAATAAGAAAAAAAACCCACTTTGCTTCCCGGCATGCCATCATGCTGTCTTTATCTCTTCAAAATCCTGAGATTGATTTTAAAATCCCCTGTACTTTGTCTTAAATCTGGTCCAACATGTCTCCTGTTATGGAACTGCGACATGATGGTGTCTAGATGCTCTAGGTAGCTCATGCTATTGATTTAGTACTAGCTAACACCACAGTATTTGTAGATAAATTATTATTATTATTATTAATATTTAAAAAAAATTCTGAAATCCTTTGAGATTTTTCTGATCCATAATTTATACATACATAGTAGGGGAAGACAAGCTCTTAGGATCGCTGTCACACTGCGCCGCACACTTCGCAGAAGATGAAGGTGGAGATCCTAAATAAGTGTGGTAAAGCAAAGCTGAGGAGACGTGTTGGAAACTGAGTTAAGTGCACAGGGACGTGTGATCACAGTGACCTTAAAGAGTAAGAACTACTTCACTATCACACATGCTTACAATCCTTGTGAGAATTTCCCTTTGACATAATTACCTCCAGCAAAGAGCTCATGCACGTATCTGGTGTGGTTTGGTTGACTGTAAGCAGGAT
>JAOUQZ010000035.1:33826636-33842646 GCA_028564935.1 Neosilurus hyrtlii
ATAGATAGATAGATAGATAGATAGATAGATAGATAGATAGATAGATAGATAGATAGATAGATAGATAGATAGAATAAAAATTCTGGGGAAACTAAACACAGCCCACAGCTTAAAATATAATTTACAGGAAGTAAATTTAAGAAGTATAATGTATTCTATTTCATCTTCTTTCATTCATTCATTCATTTGCTAAACCACTTAATCCTCCTGAAGTCGCAGGGAGGCTGGACCCTATCTCAGCTGACTCTGTGCAAAAGCAGGCTACACCTTGTACAACACACATACACACACACACACACACACAAAATCCATCTCACTCACACCTAGGGGGCAGTTAGGAAGAGTCAAACTGAAGTACCCAGAGAAATCCCACGCAAGGACAGCGAGAACATGCGAAATCCAGCCAGAAACACCTTTACCGTGCCCCAGACCATCTTGCTGTAGGGCAGACATGCTAATTACTACCCCACCATATCACTTCATTCCATCTTTAGTGAATGTTTTATTCTATTCCAGGCTGCATTGGATCTGGAGTCCACTTTGGAAACTCTAAACCACAGCCTGGTCTAATGTGAGGTTTTTAAATACTCATTAACATTCATATACATTCATTCATTCATTTTCTGAACCTTTTAATCCTAAGTACAGTTGTGGGGAGGCTGGCACCCATCTCAGCCGACTCTGGGCGAGGGCAGAGAACACCCTGGACAGCTTGCCAGGCCATTGCAGAGTACTCATTTACACTTCCAGGCAATTTGGAGTAGCCAGTCCACCTACTAACATGTGTTTGGGACACTGCAGAAAATTAGAAAAGTATTAAACCAGGAACTCTCTGAAGTAATAATGCTATCACTTGTTGCTCTGCGTTGAGGCTGCTTCTGTGTGGAGTTTGCATGTTCTTCCCGTGCTTGTGTGGATTTCTTCCAGGTGCTCTGGTTTCCTCCTACAGTGCAAAGATATGCACATTAAACTAATTGGATATCATTGATTTCCCCTAGGAGCGAGTGTGTGTTTGACCTGTGATGGTCTGGTGAGCCTTTCAGGGTGTACCTTGCCTCTACCCAGAGTATTCTGGGATTGGCTCTAGCCTCCCCGTGACCCTAATAACTCAGAAAAAGGAATGACCTGAAATGGAGAGCCAAGTGATTGGAAAGACCTTGCCCCTGGTTGGGGGAGTTGAGTATCCCAGGATATCATTCACAAGCAATGGGACAAACAGTCTGTTAGGAGTGCAAATGAATCATGGCAGGGGTAGTAGAGATACAACGGTGAAGCAACAGCTCAGTTTGTACTGTAGATAGAGCTGTCGGTTTCCCAGTCAATCTATCCTGTCACCTATGGTCACAAGCTGTGGATAGTGACTGGAAGAATAATGTCAAGACAAGGTCATGAGTGCAGGTTGTAGGAATTAGATTCCTCTGCAGGGTTGCTGGGCTTAGTTTCCATTAAAGGCGGATGAGCTTTACAATCCAGGAAAACATTGGAGTAGGTTGTTCTGTAAATCGAGATGAGCAAGATGAGTTCATTTCAGCAACTTACAAGTATGCCCCCAGGTCAGCTCCCACTAGAGTTTTATCAGGCATGTTCCATTGGATGGAGACCCTGGGGCAGACCCATGACCTGTTGGAATGAAATATTCAGGGAGAGATTATATCTTGCGGTTGGCTTTCCTAGCGGGTGCCGGAATCAGTTGCTAGGGATGTAGAACTCCAAATTGACCTTCTGGGCCTGTAAGCACCATGACCTCAAGAGGACAAGCATAAGCAACCATGTATTGTTTCATTAAGTGAGGAGCTGTTGGGGATGTTTTCCTTTGGAACAAGTGGGGTCAATACCAAATCCATCACCTTTGTGACCACGATTAGAAAGTGTTTAAATTTGTTTAACAATTTTTAACCAAAGTAGTTCTAAAGTAAAACATAATGGCTGTCTGGACAATAAGGAAGTGGCACTATTTGCCACGATTGGGCAATGATAACAGGATGTAAATTGTACAGTTTTTATTGAAGAAATGATGAACGAGCAAACTTTTTTTTGTTTTGTCTTGTTTTTTTTGCTTTTGTTTTTATTTTTATGTGGGCTATCAACTATCAGCGATGCTTAACTGTCAGATCATGGGGATGCCAGAGCCAATCTCAGCTCCCACTGGGGTGAGAGGTGAGGTACACCCTGAGCAGGTCATCATTCAAACACACTTCTTCACCTATGGGAAATTAAAGTCAACAGTTTCCCCTAATCTGCATGTCTTTGAACTTCTGAAAAAAGCCAGAAATCCTGGAGAGAACCATCGCAAGCACATGCAAACTGTGGTAATCATTGAACCACTATGGCTCACTAGTTGACATAGTCATTTTGATAAGTAACCTGAGAGGTGATAATTATTTCCAATCATTCCCACACAAGCAGCATGGTGCAGTGCTTCAAACTGTTGCCTCAGAGCAAGACGTTTTGGGTTCAAACCTCAAGGCCAGTTTTTGTACAGTTTTCATGTCACATAACTGCATTGTTTTGCTCTGGGTGCTCTGGTTTCCTTTCAGAATCTAAATCTATGTAGATTAGGTCAACTGAGAACACTGAATTGCCCACAGGTGTCAGTACGAGTACAAATTCTTTTACTTCTCTATGCTAGCACTGTGTTAGACCTGTTCAGGGTGCGTCTCCCTCAGTCGGCCAAAGTCAGCTGGGATATGCTTGAGCGCCTGCAGTGGTGACAGATAAGCAATATAGATGGTGTATGGATGGAATTCCTATAAAAACTAAAGAAGCAAATCATGAAATGATGCTTTAGTTTAAAAGACAAAAGAAAAGTCACATTATAAAAAGAGTAGGTTGAAAGAAAGTATATATTTTTTTTATTCTCGTCTATCTAGACAATATCCCCCACCCCTTCAATTTCCCATCCCTTGGTCGTCACACACTCACACAGATGTGGCAGCCTCATTTGAATACCGGTGTCCAAGCAGGGCACATTTCCATCCAAACCAAGAAAGTGGCTCTGTCTCCTGCCTGGCCAACCGGAATATAACATCGCGCTTCTGTCGGACTCCAGAGGGAAAAGTGAGCAGGAATCTGATCCACATTCAGAGCAGCACACCTGGGGCCTGATTAATGTTAGATGAGGAATAAAAGCATGTAAAGGACAAATGTCATTCAAGCAATTGCAGGCGGATAATTTTTGCATAGCTTCAAGAGTGAGATCATAATGTCGGAGAGGATTTGTGCTTTAAAAATGTGAGATCATTTATAGTGACCATTTTATTATCACATCCTGGAGTTATCAGCTCTGCTATAGTATTTTTTTCATGTACTCAATAGACCTTGGTCCGACAATGGAAACCCCTGTCCTAAAGAGAAGGGGCAGCTCTGCAATCCTTCAAATCCTTACTTTGCCTAGTTTATATGAAACGTCTAAAGATGCGCTATCTGTGTTAAACAGCTGAGCCTCTCCCGCTGTTCTTCTCCACTGACTTTGCCTTTTTTTGTTCTTCTATTTAAAAATGTATTTGTTTTAGATTTCCCCTTTGTTTCCTCATTTTACGATTTATTCTAATTGTTAGAAGGTGCAAGGTCATCTAATCTAATCAGTCTAGAAATCCCCCTCGCTCTGATCCTGACACTAGCCATGTCTTCCTGTTTCAGCTTTCAGCAGACGGCCAACTGATTTTATCACATTCTGCTAGATCTGACTACAGCTTTTAGCATTCTGTGAAGCAGTTTAAAACTTCATCGTTCATTTTCTGAACCGGATAATCCTAATTAGGGTCACAGGGAGAAGGGTGCCCGTCTCAGCTGACTCTGGGCGAAGGTAGAGTACACCCTGGACAGCTCGCAAGGCCATCGCAAGTAATGGCAACCAGATGGCCTACTGTCTTCGAATGACAGCAATGGTTCTTTTTATGGCTTTTTTACTTAGCATTTTGCCTCTCAACACAGAGAGTGAGAGACACGGCTGGCCTTTAATAACCCAGTTAGCTGTCACAGCTATGGGACAGCAGTGACAACTTGGGGATTGTGGGGCTTGAACCCCCAACCTTCGGATCAGTAAGCCAGCACCCTACCACCAGGCCACCACTGCTGCGGTTTAAAACTTTAAAGGAGGAAACATGGACAGCTCGCTGGCATAGTGGTTAACACATCTGCCTCACAGCAAAAAGGTCCTGGGTTTGAGTCCAAGGTTTGCATGAGTTTTCTCTGGGTACTCCAAATTGCCCCTTCTTGTGGATGTGTGTGTGTTTTGGTGAGGTCAGGCATCAATGTCAAGTGAAGAACCCTGGTGTACAGTCAGTGTTCCGCTTCTTTTCAATGGTGTTCAGTGGGGAAGAGGTCAGTGCTCTATTCAGGTCACCCAAGCACCTCCAGTCCAAACCATTGTTTAATACAATGGAAAATATAGTCTGAAACAAAGGCGGAGGACGTGTACCCCTATTTTTATTTCTCAGGCTCAGTGGATGCTGCTAAATCGTAGAGTCCTCTTGATATCTGGTTTTGGGGAATGTTCTGCAACATCCACCTTGCCTTTGGCAAATAATATATGATGGAACAGTGGCAAAGCTGTTAGCATATCTGCCTCACAGCAAAAGTTTAAGTCCCGAGCTTGACGATGGTGTTTCTGTGTGGGGTTCGCAAGTTCTTCCTGTGTTTGCATGGATATCCTCTGGGTATTTCGGTTTCCTCTCACAGTCTAAAGATGTTCACATAAGCCTTATTGGCTGTTCCAATTTACCTCTAGATATGAGTGTGAACAGTTGTGTGTGCTGGCCCTGCGATGGATTGGTCAGATAGACTCAAGCGTTCCTGTAACGCTAAAAGGATTAAACTATTAACTGGTGAATAGAGTAATCTTAATCTTAAAACGTCATTATAATGGTAACTGTTGAGATCATGCACTTCAGAGGCCTAGTGGACTCTGTGCTTCGACAGGTCAGGGTAGTTTTGCCAGCAAAAGTGGGACCTACTTAGTGCTGGGCAGGCGGTCATGATGTCATAATGTCTCACTGTTTAATAATGCCTCACTATTTTATATGTGATTGTTTGATTGATTGACTAATTGGTTGCATGTTTCAAGTCCATTCTGCTATTCATGGTAACTGGAATGACATTTCAATTATTGCTGGATTTACCAATAACATTACGTTTAAAGATAACACTATTTGTATTGCATATACAGCCCCAAGTGAGTCATTCTTCTAATTCTAGCTCCACTTATGAGTTCAGTGGAGCCTAAGCTATAATACGTTACCTGCTGAAATACTATTCATTTATTTTCATGATGCCATTTGTCATCAGGCTAAACATGTAAATGTAATCAATACCAATATTGCCTGTATGACATGATGTGTTACATAATGTACAACTACAAGGTCAAACGGACTAAAATATAGTACCATATAAATTCGTATACAAGTATAGTACACTGTCTTCACGATCTAGTGTTAAATCTCTTTACCAAAAAAAAAAAAATAATTACAGAGACACTACACATCATACAATATTTTTAAGCACTGCAGTATTCCTTTTATTTTTCTTCACATCTATAAAAGTAAAGATTTCAATCCATCAAAAGTGTGACATTCAAAAAAAATCATTAATGAGTGACATTTATTTTTGAGTGAAAGTCTCTTCTTACTGCTATTGATGAGATTGAACTTAAAATCAATCTGACTCTGTGCATCGCTTTAAAGACATCGTGGTGGTCAGTGCATGTAAATGTCACTTCGGATAAAGCTTGTGGTTAAAAGAAAGGATCTGGAGGAATCCATGGGTAAAGATGATGTACATTTGTGTGCATATAAGCACCAGTTGCACTACATACACACATAAATAAAATATGTAAAATATTATTCATAGAGTAATGGTTACAATTTAATCAAGGTGTTGGATTGCTACATGACATAGGGATCCTATCATACATGACTCCATGACATTGGGACGTTATCCAATTCACTGAAATATGTAATTAGATAACCTAATGTAATTTTTAAAACATTGGAGAGCACGGTCTCAACGAAGCAAGAAATTAGGCCAATCATACAGAACTACAGCATTACAAGCAAGAAAAATGTCCCTCCATCTCAACTTAAGGATGAACTGATTAGATTTTGGAGGTCAAGATCGCTGGAGTCTCAACAGTGCCATTTTTGTCAACATGCAATCTCGACTACGCTTCTGTGTCCACTCTACCTCAAGGACAAATTGATTAGATTTTGGATGTCAAAGGTTAAGGTCAGTCCGGCCCTATGTGGACCATCCTTGTAAACATGATATCTGGAGAATGCTTTGAGGCATTGTCTTCAAACTGCACAAATATCCACCTTGACTTAAGGATAAACTGATTAGATTTTAAAGGACATAGGTCAAAGGTCAAGATCACTGCTACCTGCAGAGGCATATGTTATTCTGTATATTTTTCTGTATATATTAGTTATTTATATATTATATATATATATATGATAATATATGCCTCTGTGCAGTAAGACCGCAGTGATCTTGACCTTAAGTCACAATGCTAATCTAAATTACCCATAGGTGTGAATGTGGATGGTTTTTCACCACTGTGTTCGTTCTGTGATGTGATAAATTGGCGACCTGTTCAGCATGTACTCCATCCCTCTGCCAATGTCAGCTGGGATTGGCTCCAACTGGGATTGGCTTCATTTTCTATGTGACCCTGACTGGTAGGTAAGCAATGTAGATAATGGGTATGGTTTTTATCATCATTTATACATTAGATATACTTACATGAATTTTTTTTTTACTTTATTTCATCTTGCCCGCTATAATGCCTGTGTCAATCCACGCAACAGCAACTCCTACTAGTTTTAAATTTATTTATTTGTTTGTTTGTATTTATTTATTTATTTATTTTTTTTTTAACTCAGTTCTGTTCCCAGAACAGCCCCAGGTCTGGTTGTATCTCAAAGCATATTTTCTGAGATGTAAGGATAACAAACCAATCTGCTTTTCTGTTTCCGTTTTTCTGTCACGCATCTCTCTTTGCTATTCATACCCATGTGCTCCTGACTTCTGTCGGAGTTATCACGAAGAGCCTTCAGCCATGTCATGGCGTGTAATGAAAAACTACCGCCATTACTCTTCTTACTGAATTATTCTTCTCACCATTGCCTATATTTACTTTACTTTCTAGGAAATAAGGATAATAATTATAAGGATAATGCATTTTCAGCGTTGTCAGGAGGTCGATGTTAATAACAGTAACGAGGTTGTCCTGTGACTAACAAAGGACCCTTAAGCAACACCTTTATCGTAAAGGGAGATGTAAATGCATAGGAATTCCTGTACAGCAGCTCATTCATGCACAGCAGCAGCACAGTGTTTTAAATCAGGTAAATAAAGTGATTTTATTGTTTGTGTCAAAACGTTAAGATAGGGGAAACATGTAATGCTTGGAGATTTCAGACCAGCTGGTTTGACTATTTTAGAAACTGCTGATCACCTTGGATTTATACATACCAGTCTGGTGAGTTTATACAGAATGTTGCGGAAAGGAAAAAAGAAAAAGAAAAAAAAACCTTCAGAGAGTTGCAGTTCTGCATAAAGAAATGCCTTGCTGTGGAAAGAGATTAGGTTGCTGTCCTGTTTTGAATTGACAGGAAGGTTACTGTTTGTGTTTGTTAGCAGGATTATGCGAAATATTGTGTGTGGATTTTTATTAAATGTCTACCACAGATAGGACTTTGGACAAGGATGACTCTATTAGATTTTGAAAATGATGTGGCGCAAGTTCAGTGTCCAGGAATTTTTAAAGATTTATTTTTTAGATTGTGAGATAGGGTGATTTTTTTTAAATCATCTGTGTTCTACTGCAGCATGTCCAGCAGGGAAGTGCCGTGCATTTATTTATTTATTAAGTGTTATGCACAGCTTTTCATGAAATTTTTACCAGAGACTGGGCTTTGAACTTTAAAATGACTCCGTTAGATTTTCAAACATCGTCTGGATCAAATTCTGATTCCAGGAATTTTTAAAAAGTTGTTTTGGTTTTTTAACATTGTGAGATTTTTGCCACATAGGTTAACATGAGGGACTGTTTTACTTGGTTGAGGTTTGCATGCTTCGAGTACGCTTGATACAACTGTGTTAAGCAGAAAAGCATTTTAGAACATGCAGCCCAAAAATAAAAATGACTAAAAAACGCTCACTGATCAAAACAAAAGTTTAAATAGAATTACCTGCCTTGATATCTTACTGGTTTCCATTTTGTTTTACACAGAAAATCATGAACTGAAATATTAGCCAGGGCAGTCGTGGTCTGGTGGTAGGGTACTGGCTTAATGATCCATAAGTTGAGGGTTCAAGCCCCGCTATCACCGGGTTGTCTCTGCTGTGCCCTCAGTGCAGCTAACTGGGTTATGAAAACCAGCCATCTCTCACTGTCTGCGTGTTTCTGCCCTGCGATGGCCTGGCGAGCTATCCCTGTCCCCTATCCCTTAATCCCTGATTAGGATTAAGCAGTTCGGAAAATTAATGAATGAATAAATAGAATATTAGCCCTAACTTTTAAACTTGAAATAAAAAAACACTCCTAGCAGTTTGTAATTAAGATTCAGTAAAACCTTAATTTGTTCAAATTTGTTTATCTTTATTATTTTCTCTCAGCCTGGGAATAAAAAATGCTTTTTTAATGTCATTTTTCTAGCTTCAAGTAATGACCTGTATAGGTTTGCAGCATTTTTCTTTAATCATGAAATATGCACACAAATTTCAAAGATTCAGGGGTGGGAGGCCCTAAAAAATAATAATAATCAAAAAAATAAAAAATAAAATTTAAAAAAACATAAAAGAGAGAAAGAAATAAAAGAAGCAAAAAGAAGCTAGCAAAAATGAAAGTGCACTATCTAGTTGTCGATACTTTAATCCATAATAATTAGGAGTAAAAAATACACCAGGACTGAAGGGTGATTAACTTGTAAAGAGCAAAGGCAGTAGCATATATGGCATTAGTGGTGATAAAATAACAAATATTAAAAATGAATTTTTTGTTCTTTTTTATTTATTTCTGGTTCTATTTCAAATGTATATATTTGTTTGTTTGTTTGTTTGTTTGTTTGTTTGTTTGAACTAAAGACCCAATGAAACAGTCCTGGTGTAACAATAAAATGGTAATAAAAGTCTGTAAGCAGCAGCATGACCTGTGGCATGGACTAGTGAAATAGTTTTATACTCTTATATCCAGATCCCTCTATGGTACTGAAACAAGATTAAATATAGGAGCCCTGCAGGCTTGAATATCCTTGCCCTTGTATTGCACACTGAATAAAGTAGAATCAAAAATGACAGATAGATAATATGAAAAAAAGATGATTTGACATCTCCAACTCCGAGTCTGGCTTACAGTTTTGTTAAATTATTCAATCTGGGAACTTAGCTCTTTACAGAATATATCATAAATATTCTACATGGCATCAGCTTCTATGGAAAGATCTACTTGAACTGAGAAGTTAGACGCTAGAAGAACTTATAAAAGTGTTTATAGAATCCTTGAAACTGGTACTCGTTCCATGTTTTGTAATGGCGCTCCATTGCTTTTCGATTTCTTTGCTCCATTGTTGTCTTGTAGCAAATCAGCGGTGAGTCCTTTAAAGAATTAGTGTAATATTTGGCTATTTTAATGTAGTGGATCATGTATAATACAACAGAAATCAGAGTGCAAACCTCCACCAAGCCATAAAAAATAAGTACACAGCACCCCCTGCTGTTTTTTTTTTTTTTTTTTTTTTTTTCCTTACTGTTGTTGTCAACAAAACTAACACCATACGAAGGTATCACGGCCTCGCATGCACAGTTGAAATCGATCAACACTGGAGACTTTGGTGTCTCAGAGAAGAGTATCCACAAAGGTTCTTCGGGGAGTTCCCCTCTCAGAATAGCCATGACCTCTAGCTCTCTCTCACTTTCTGTTAGTGGAGGGTTTTGCGTGCCTCCATGAACCCCATGGCAACTCCTTACTCCTGATGGCTCTAAGCATGCCACTAAGGAAAGGGCAGACTTGCGGTCTATGAGGCAGGGTCCTGAAGATGAGACACTGCTCCTTTTTCTTCTTTTCTACCTTCAGGTCTGTCAAAGGGCTTCAACGTACTGTTCGTCTTCACTGTAGATCATGTGAGCAGCTCGTATAGCTTATCTATGTGCACCTATGGTAAAAATGGCACCTTACAGAGAATATCTTAACAATAAATATTATTTTTAAATGCACAATAGAATAAAATAGGAGCAGACTAAAGTATTTTATTTTTATTTATTCAGTCATTTATTAATTTTTTTGTTTGTTTGTTTGTTTGTTTGTTTGTTTATCTATCTATCTATTTATTTATTTATTTATTTTACGTTTCTACTCTAGCATGGTGTGAACTGTTTAGCTAGCAAGTTGGCCTCCATGTTTGTTTTGCTAACTTTCGCAAGTCAGAAACTAATTTGCATCCTGATTGGTTGGGATGTACAACAAAACATTTGATGTCATGCTACAGTGAGCGGACAATGCACATGGCAGTGCATATTAAAAGTGACTGCATTCTGTCAGGCTGTCAGGTAAATGCATGCATATATAAATGTACTGCTTGCAAGTAAGGGCAGCACTTTTGTGTACTTGCACTTGCATTTCTGTGCATGTCTTCCCCCCTTGCTTGCATGGGTTTCCTCCAGGTACTCCAGTTTCCTTCCCCGGTCCAAACACATGCACATTGTGCTAGATGTGAGTGTGAATGGCTGTGTGTGTGTATGTGTGTTTGTGTGTGTGTTTGTGTGTGTGTGGGTGGGTATTGGCCCTGCAATGGTCTGGCAAACCTTTCCAGGTGTACCCCTCCTTTGCCCAGTGTCGGCTGAGATAGGCTCCAGCCTTCCCGCGACCCTAGTAGGATTAAGCGGTTCAGCCAATGAGTTAGAGAGTGAGTGAGAGCGAGTGCATGCTAGTAGCTGGGGATCTGTAGATCTTTGATTTGCCATTTGAATCTAATTCCTAAAAATACAATATTTGTAATTGCGCTTACAGACGGAGCTTTAGAAATGACTGGAGGATTTCAGATATTTGGTGTACTCTTTCCTTTAATCTCTCTTACACGCACAACCTATCTAGCAACAGTTATTAGTCATTCCCAGTGATTTATCCATTGATCTGTTATTTCACGCCATATCCGGTGCCTCAATATCTCGTGTGTTCGGAATCTCTCCCCACATATACATCAGGGTGTACTCCATGTGCCGAGTGGAGGAGAGCAGTGACTAATGGGGGGATTGTATCAGTTTTCCCCTCAGTGCAGAGCCTGAATCTATTCTCTGCCTTTCTTTTTTTTTCTCCTTCAGCTCGGCTAAACTACGCGCTCCCAGAATGGAGTTCTCATTCTCTGGGGGAGCGGCTACATGGCATAATGTTTTTGTCTTGAGATTGAGTCCTCTCCCGCTGTGTGCCGACTTGTGACTGTGTGTGTGTGTGTGTGTGTGTGTGTGTGTGTGTATGAGAGCCCATGCTCGAGGCTAAGGACATGGCTGACTGGCTTTAGGCTAACAGATATGAACCTGCAACAGGGATGACAGGCACTGAGAAGGCCTTGATGAGTCTATGACTATGACTTCCCACTGTCTGGGTGATGGGTGCTGGGCCCGATCCTCCAACACACACACACACACACACACAGCTCATACCGAAAGGGTTTTGATGATCCAACACAGTCCCACTATTGCAAATGTATTCAAACCAAAGAAAACTAACTTGCTGAAAAGTTATGATTGAGTAGAGAAAGGCATTTGAGGTTACCAGGCAAAGCTTTTCTACCACTTGTTTTAGTCAACAATATGTCATATTTTAGGATGAAATGAATCCTTAATACTTTCTAGTATGCCATAACTAAAATAACACTGAGCAGAAAAAAAATTAGTGTTTTTTGTCTGTTAGCGATTAATGTCTTAAGCTCCACCCACTTGTTGTATACCCCTAAAAAGCTTGTTACCTGTCTAGTGACAGGCAAAGTGAATAAATGTTACTTATTACCTGAGCACGAAGTCTGTGCTAAGAAATCTCAGCCTGAGGTCTTTATTACGGACTGAGATAAAGACGATATCCGTGCAAAAACAGGCAGTGGTGGCTCCAGTGGTTAAGGGTCTGGATTACTGATTAGAAAGTTGGGGGTCCAAGCCCCAGTACCTCCAAATTGCCACTGTTGGGCCCTTGAACAAGGCTTTACAGTGCAAGGCATCTGCTCACTTGTATAAATGAAACAAAATGTAAGTCGATCTGCACAAGAACATTCATTCATTCATTCATTTTCAGAACTGTTTAATCCTAATTAGGGTCGCGGGGAAGCTGTCACCCGTCTCCGTTGATTCTGAGCGAGGGCAGGGTACACCCTGGATAGCTCGCCAGGCCATCGCCATCGCCAGGCCATCATGGATAAGGGCGTCTGGCAAATGCTATAAATGTGAAAAGACAAAGGGATGAGACTTCTCTGTACAGACCGAGCAGATCAGTTTAATAACTTGTTTATTTCATGGCATTATAAAATAGTAACCTTTTTTAATTCACTTTTTTCATTCCAACCGGGGTGCTATCTCCAAACTGGCTGCTCCAGACCGAGGCATCTTCTTCATCTGTATCTGTGAGAGCTTTGGTAACTGTCAGCTTGTTGCCCTTCCTGTGACGAACAAGTTTTCTGATGAGCAGCGAGTACTTTGCAGGACTTTGTACACTCTTTATGCCTTAGGATATTTCCTGGATACATTTTCTTTAAGATTATAGCATAAAGTGCCGCTAGCTAACGACTAACTTGCCAGTTGGATACGCCCTGGTCCAGAAACTTGATTTATCCCCCTGAATTGACCAATCAGATTGCTCGATATTGCTTAAATATTATTATATATCCCTAATGAGGCAGGAAAACTTCCTAAGGTGACAAATTTTGACTCGAAGCATTTTATTATCTGATATCCACTTTTTAATATACTAAATTTTCCATTCAGCCAGATGTTTAAACTGTGATATCCATAGCTACAGATCATTATAGGTGAACTTTATTGCTGCCCAGAAGAATCTAGCTCTGGTGTACTCTTGGTACTGACCAGTTTCCTTTTTTCCCACCAGTCTGTATGTCTATATTTTCCCGCTGAACGGTGTGATTATGAAAATGCTGATATCATCGAATGTCCATTTACCTGTGAGAGGCTCGCGAGAGCTCATAAAATGTTGACACCATTGGCCACTGGTAATTTCCTAATAGTTAATATAGAGTCTCGCTTTAAGGGTGTAAATTCTTTTAATGACCTGATTGGGTTACTAAGACCAAAGGTAATTATATTTGTGTAGATTCAGCTTGCAGACAAAGCTCGCTGTATTATGGACAGTCCACATCTCTATCGTTATACTACATATGGACTAGTGCTGTGGGTATTGACCAACAATATGGGTGATAAGAATGAGTTTCCTCCACAGGGTTGCTGGGTTTTTTCTCCGTGATAGGGGAAGAAGCGTGGCAGTATAAAGGTTTGTCCAGGTGGTTTGGGAAGCTTTCTATAAAGTTCTTTAGTCAGCTTCTGGTAGAACTTCATCAAGCATGCCCTCTTAGCCAGAGACCCTGGAGCAAGTCTGGGACCTGCCGGAGAAATTTGATGATGATTCAAGGGGACATCTGTAGCTGGAAGTCAAGACTGACCTTTTCAGATTCATCAAGAGAAGTAGAAGAAACATTTTGTAATGTACCAATGCCAAACATGCACTTCAATACTTGTGTAGGGTCTCAGTTTAATCCTGAACTAGGGATGGTTATGTCATGTCACCCCTTTATTGCTTATTAGGGTCATAGGGTCACATATTCTTAGACTAATATTCTCACCTTCTCACCCCTTTCCAAGCTGCATGATCCTACTAGGGTGGTAGAGAGGCTGCAACCCGTCCCAGCCAGCTCCGTGCTAAGGTATGGTACACTCTGAACAGCTCGCCACACCATTGCAGGGCCAACACAAGCACACGTAACCATTCACAGACTCACACTCACACCTAGGTGCAATTTCAAATACCCATTTAGCCCAAATACCCAATTCGCTCTGTGTAAGTAAACCAGAGTACCAGGAGGAAACCCATGAGGAGAACATGCAAACTCCACACAGGAACACCCTTGCTGGGGGTGGGACTTGAACTCAGGACCTTCTTGTTGTGAGGTGGAAGTGCTAACCACATCGTCAATGTCAACTCCTCGATGGAGTATATACAGGGTGTATATCCAGTGTTCCCAGGATAGACACCAGATCTTCCGAGATCCTTACCAGGATAAAATAGTGCCAAACATACAAACCAAATCACAGCTCAATAACCTGACATTTAATTGGACTGACATTTAAAACTTACATTTAACAGCCCATTGCACTGTAATTATTTATAACGGCTGCTGTTTATAGTGCATTACTGTATTTTATGTAAATCCCTGTAGGTCAAACGTAAATATTGATGACTACAGCACCAAGACAAATTCAAACTTCTTAATTTTTTGGAGCAGGTCAAGTTCAAAAGGTGATGAATTCCAGCCTGGGAAAAATATATATATATCTCCAGTCGAGTGGAAGGACCTATGGTGGTGAAATCCCAAAACCAGACATCTTTACTGTTTTATTACCGAAACCAACATCAGCCATGAACCAGAGCATGTTGTCACCCAAGTTGCTTGCAGTCACAACACATGTGCATGGCATACTCATATACTCACAGTCGGTGCATGGCAAATTTCCTGTTCAATGAAGCCCTCATATTTGCCCATGATCATCTGTACTTGTCCACAGATAAGGTTAAACCAGATGTCACGCTACTGTCATACACGGACATCAGGTCTGTCATGCAATGCAGAAACGAATTAATCACTGTTCATAGGATGTGCTTGAATTTATCTATCTATCTATCTATCTATCTATCTATCTATTTATTTATTTATTTATTGATTGATTCATTCATTCATTCATACACATACGATGAATTTTTCTGTCAATTCCAATTTTATGGTTGTTACAGTACGCAAATCTATTCTGTAGTCACTAGAAAAATAGTCCAAGGACACGTTTTGGAGCAAGCCTGTAAAAGTTGAGGCTGCGAAATCCTTAGTGAAGCTCTGTCACTCTGGTTTCCTTTTGTGATTGGTTATTTTCTTTGAAGGAATGCAGCTTAGAGTGCAGTACAATGGTTTGTGCATACCTTACAATCCTAAATGACTAACATGGCTGATCCATGGCTTTATTAGCAGCCTGTCAGTCATAATGATTGCCTCAGTCATAATAAATGCCATTTTAATCAGTTGCCCCAAGATTTGGTGGTCATTTTTAGAATTGCTGTGGTCTTAAATACCACATTTTGCATCAAAAAAAAAGAAAAAACAAGTCCGGTGCACGTTGTGATGGATTTAGGTGTTTATCGCAGTATATATGTCTTCATTCATTTATCCATTCATTCATTTACCGAACGGCTTAATCCTATTAGGGTTGTGGGAAGCCTGGAGCCTATCTCAGATAACTCTGGGCGAAGGTGGTGTGTACACCCTGAAGAGCTTGGTAGTGCATTGCAGGCCAACACACACACAAATATTTACCCTCACACCTAAGAGCAATCAACAATTCAACTGTGGGAGGAAACCTATTTGTAGTGGTTAGCACGTCCGCCTCACAGAAAGAAGGTCCTGCGTTTGAGTCTCAGGTCCAGCAAGGGTGTTTCTGTGTGGAGTTTGTATGTTCTCCCCATGCTTGCATGGGTTTCCTCCAGGTACTCCGGTCTCCTAGCACAGTCCATTAGGCTAATTGGCATGACAGTGTGTTGAACCTTGTGATGGAATGGCGAGCTGTACAGGGTGTACCCCACCTTCACCAAGTGTCGAGTTCAGGCTCAGCCTCGCCATGACTCCAATAAAGGCAAATGAATGAAGGAAATTTATCAATTTTTCCAGAAACTCTTTGCATTCATTCATTCATCTTCTGAACCGCTTATTCCTACTTAGGGTCACGGGGAGGCTGGCGCCCATCTCAGCCGACTC
>JAOUQZ010000035.1:33842746-33853449 GCA_028564935.1 Neosilurus hyrtlii
CAAACTCCACACAGAAACGCCCGAGCTGGGAATCGAACCCAGGACCTTCTTGCTGTGAGGCGGACGTGCTAATTACTGCGCCACTGCGCCACCGTGCCGCCCCAGAAACTCTTTTATATTGGAATAATAATAATAAAAATTTTGTTTGGGATAATAAATACATTTCAAGTCAAGGTTCTTGTAACATAGTTAAACTAGCTAATGTTGGATGCAATGATTTCTTTATTTTTTTTAAAACCACGTTTTCTCCCAATGTCTTAATTTGCCTCTCTCCCCATGTACGAGCCAGCTCTCCACACCACAGATCAACTAGTAACCATTGACTGTATAAATAATGGATAGCACGCCCCCATTCACTCATGTTCTATAGAAATGAAGCCTCAATATCTCTGCTAAGTTGTCAAATATTCCTCACGGGTCTGCACAGCGACTCCGGCTCGTGCATGTGCAGTAGATACACGAGGCAGCGTTGCTGGTTTGCTAGGCACTCCCTGTCTCCAGTACCAGTGATCAGAAAAATAGGCACATTCTCAAATTCTTTTTATTATGTCCAACCAGAGCGTTAAATAGCCTCAGCTGGAGATATTTAAGTACTACAGACACATCTTGGAATCCTGTCCAGGTTAGACATTGGAAGTGACATGGAAAGACAATGCTGACAAGAGAAGAGACATGGAAAAGGGAGACGTCCACTCCGGCTACATCCCTGAAATCCTCAGCTGTATTTCTTGGCTTCTATTTTTGGATTTTTCTATTTATTTATTTATTTGTTTGTTTGTTTGTTTGTTTGTTTATTTGTTTATTTTTTTACAATGTGGGCGTCATGACAAATGGCAAGGCCCAGGTGCGATCAGGTGACATTGGTTTAAGCAAAGATCGAGAATACAAACAGGAAACAAACAAGAAAGGTTCTTGACACATCTCTGACAGTACAAAGACATGCCCATTAGGCTAATAAGATGTTCCACATTGCCCCTAGGTATGAGTGTAAATGGTTGTGTGTGGGTTGCCCTGCGATGGACTGGAGAGCTGTTCAGGGTGTACCACACCTTTACCTAGTGTTGGGGTACACTGCTGTTACCTAGAGATGGGCTCCAGCCTCCCCGCAACCCATGTAGAATTAAGTGGTTCAGCAGATGAGTGAGTGAGTGAGTGAGTGAGTGAGCAAAGAAGGTCATGGGTTCGAGTCCCCAGCTCGTCAAGGGAGTTTCCATGTACAGTTTTCATCTTCTCCCTGTGCTTGTGTCAGTTTCCTTCGATTCCATTCCACAGTGTAAAGGCATGCAGATTAGTCTAATTGTTCCTAATTAATGTGAGTGTGAACGGTTGGATGTGTTTGTGGGATGGCCCTGCAGTGGACTGGGGAGCTGTTCAGGGTGTACCCCACTGGGGGTCGCCCATAGTCCGTTGAAAAAGACTCCAGATGCGGCACGACCCCCAATACGATAAAGTGGTTCAGCAAATGAATGAAGGAATACGTTTTCTATGATTATATACTGTTAATGTTCAGCTCTGGACCCAAATGGGTTTTGAAAATAAGCAATTCGTAACCGGAGAGTGTTTAAACCATTTTTGGTAGTTTGCTAATAAATAGATTATCGCTTAATAAGAAACTAATTTGGGAGTTAAAGCAGAAAACTTTATTTTTTTCATCCTCTATCATTTCCTTAGTATTCAAACCGTTGACAGTTTTTGGTACTGCATCTTTATTAGGGATGTAACTGAATATGAATACATTATTCAGATTGAACAGATAGAACAGGCGTGTTCGGGTAACAGTGAACGTTGTAGGACTAAAATGTCCATTTTTCATTATTTATAATGGAGAACTCTTGGGGGGGGGGTTCAATCATGAAGTGTGAAATTGATTTGCACATTAATGCAAAAAAAAAAAAAAAATTAAGCATTCTGATGATCGTATTTTAAAGCAGAGGGCTGCTGTAGGTGGTTAGAATATTTGAATCATGCACGTTTTCATGTTTTGAAGGACGCTTTAGCAGTTTTTTGGAAATGTATTTCACTTGTAACATTTTTATAAGTGCATTAATAAAAGGGGACTAGTGGCTAGTCAGTCATAGAATGAAATGAAATGCTACAGTTCGCATATTTTTGGTACCCATGAAAGACAAAGTACTTCATCTCACACTTCATAAATCTGAAGTTAAACCCCGTACTCTCATGTTGAAGGCTAGCCTACTTTTCCACATATACCTGGCTTTATATATTCTTTCCTTGCACTATATACTGTATGTACTTCACCTACCACTGTACGTGTATAATATTCCCAACAAATGCTACTTTTATAATTTTTTTAAATTTTATTTTAGAGTTAGCACGCAAGCAGCGTAACACCGAAGCCTCATTGTAGCGTTTTTGGCCTCGTAAAGTCTGAAGTCTCGTATGAGTTGACCAGCTGTGTTAAAAGAGAAGAAGGCAGAGAGAGAGAGAGAGAGAGAGAGAGAGAGACATAGAGAGAGAATGAGAGGAGTGAAGGATGGGAGCAGTGCCATGATGACCCACATTGGAGCAACTGCTACTGAATGCACAATGAAGCATTTTGCCCGGTTAGCACCCCACTGGGGAAGTGAGGGGGTCTGGGGATGTGCAGTTAGTCAGCTAGCGCTGTTGCTAATTCCACTGCAATGCTATTACACTTGTTTATGGCTGCTGGCAAACAGTGGCACAACAATCCTTTAGCATTTTAGCTCAGGAATAAAGCGTGTGTAATTTGTTCGCGCTTTAGCTCTGGGAGAAAGTGGAGTTTGCGTGATAGAGGACAGCCACTAATTAGCATAGTACAATGAGTCGAATAGGGAAGCACAAAGAAATGTGGATGGTGATTACAAAGAGTGGGAGAGAAAATGGAAGTTAAGAACGAGAGAGGTAGCAACAGGGTTCAAAAAGCAGAAATGAGAAAAGGGCAGAAGAGGATACACAATTACATGTTTTTCCTTTGTTCCTTTTGACCCCCCCCCCCCCTCTCTCTCTCTCTCTCTCCCTCCCTCTCTCTCTCTCTCTCTCTCTCTGTGTGTGTGTGTGTCTGCCCCTCCGACAAAATCACTCTCTTTCACACACCCAGACACATGCCTGAGGCACACAGTCAAGTGTAATAGGTGGGAATGAGAAAAGCAAGCGCACTCCTTAATGCTATGGCTGAAAAAGATCACTAAGCCCCCTGTCTTTCAAATATAAAAATACATCAACATCATTTGAGGTTAACAAGCCTTCAGGCTGATTATTTGTAATTTTTGTTTTTTAATTATTTTTTATTTTTTTGTTTTTTTGGACTGCAACCAAGCACAACAGCACCATCGATGGGTTAAAAAAAAAATAAACAGAATGGTATGTTAAAGAGTGTCGGGGCCTGAGTTCTTCCAAGCCCAGACTGTAGATTCATGATCACAGATAATGACACGCCCCCAGGGGGTTGAACTCTGTTTGGGGTGGTATAGTTCAGCCTGCTTTACCTTATACAACCATTACACATCTTCAGCAGAGATTTAGAAGGTGCATGTGAAACAAATACATGAATGCATTAAATATGAAGGTAAATTGTTTATTACCTCCATCAAGGAATTGATGCTTTTGAATGCGTTTGTCTGCCTGTCTGTTTAATAGCCTGCCTAATTTCCGTTATGTAATTTTTGAAGGGGTGGTACACCCCATTAGATTTTGTTCATGTTGGAATTTTTAAAGGATTTTTTTTTTATTATTGTGTATTTAAGGGCAATTTCACAATTTTTACCTGAAACTACATTAGAAAACAATACAATGCTTTCATAAAAATCACAGTACAACATCTACTTGGTCAGGATCCAAGCAGCATTCTGGATCTGATACATTTTGTAATGCTTTATGTAGGGGCTTGTTAGAAATGGTGAAAAAAAAATGGTACCAAAAAAAAAAAAAAAAAGCTTTCTTGGCAGAGGTTTGCACTCTCAAAGAGCTTTTAGTTTTTCCCAATATGCATTTCGGAGAGACACTAAGGGTAGACACACACAAAAGGACACAGGTTTATATATATATATATATATATATATATATAGGGGAGTGTGTGTATACTTTTATATACATTATATTTAATATTATATCCATGATGTAATATATGCTTATTATACATATATGTAACTTTTATATGGCATTCTTAACAAATGAAACTATAGAACTGTTTAATATGGCTAGGATTTTAAGTGTGTGTGTGTGTGTGTGTGTGTGTGTGTGTGTGTGTGTGCGTGTGTGTGTATGCGTGTGGTGTGTGTGTGTGTGTGACAGTTCACCCTGCATCATTCTTATTATTTCATCAATAATACATTATGATATAAGATACCGCTCAAGACTAATAGGTTTTATTGACTATATATTGATAGAGATTGGATTTTAGCCCTCCCATCTAATATCCTGACCATATCTCGCTGTCAGAGAGAGAGAGAGAGAAAGAGAGAGTATACATTTCTGTATTTACAGCCACACTCACTCTGAATATGCAACTTCTTACAGTTCCTTAATCTTTCTGAATTTTACAGCGTGATTATACAGGCTGATGTATAATCCAATACGCCACTCCAAACACACCATCAAATACGTGCGGTTTATTTTTTGGCAGTTTTATTCCTATTATCGAATGCCTCACATCATTTGCTCCACATTTAACCCTTTAAAACCGACTAGCAGCAGATCTAGATCTAATATCCGTCTAATACCTTACTTACATTATAAGTAGTTGATGCATATTATGGTCAAGCTGAGCCTTTAAGGGCATTTCAGGGATTAACAGGGTATCACTGCATGCGTTAGATCTTACTGCACTCATACTGAGCACACTGTTTAATAGCACTGCTCTAACACACTACCTCAGTGTAGGTTTTAATATGAGAGGCGTTTTTACACCACAGTGCCACATGGTGTTGAACAGCAGAACAGCAGTCTTAATAAATCTTACTTTATTGCTCCTTTCCGAAAACTATATTTGTGAAATGAACAATTTCGGTTTAGACCTAGGCTTTCTGATTAAAGGTACAGTAGATAACTTGGGGCATACGTGCGCAGAAACATATAACAAGGATGCAAATGGAATAAGCAGGCAGCATGATTGACAGGTAAGGAGAGGCACCTCCTGGTCCAGATTTTTACTGTGCCTGCAAAAATGTAAGAAGACTTTTACTGAATATGGTGGTGTTCAGATTAAGAAGTAGCTGATTTCACCTTTAAAGGTGAAAGTGCACTTAGTCCCTCCTCTTCTCTGGTTTTCGAGGTGGTCACGCTTAACCAAGCATGGTTGTTTGTGCCCTCAGGCTTAATTTAATTGGCTGCTGGCAGCTAGAGAGGAAGAAAAAGAGAGAGGGAGAGAGAGAGAGAGAGGAAGAAAGAGAGAGAGAGAGAGAGAGAGAGAGCGAGAGAGAGAGAGAGAGAGAGAGAGAGAGAGAGCTTAAGATTAGCATTGCTGCTACACTGAAACCATCAACAATATTGATTTTTTTTTAAGGAATTAATATTAATGAAACATTTCTGGGAATGATTTAGGTGGGCTAAGTGCACAAACAGGGGTTAGTGCTTTTGTAGCATCTCCTTGACAATGACAATGATGTCATATGTTGAAAATCTGCCATACTATCCGATATTTGGGGACAACCAGGGCCTAATGGTTAGAGAAGCGGGTTTAGGACCGAAAGGTCGCTGGTTTGATTCCCGAGCCAGCAGGAAAAATGTGTGGCGGGTAGGTGAGTTGCACCTTCCCTTCCTCCAGCTTCATAGCTGAAGTGCCCTTGAGCAAGGCACCTAACCCCTAACTGCTCCCCAGGTGCCCCAGTGTGTGGCAGCCCACCGCTCCGAGTGTGTGTGCTCACTGTTTACGTGTAGGTGCTCACTTTGGATGGGTTAAATGCAGAGGCAATCCGTTCCCTTGTGGGATTAATACAAAATCAAAATTAAAAAAAATATATATATCTATTTATGCCCTGCGATGGCCTGGCGAGCTGTCCAGGGTGTACTCTGCCCTCGCCCAGAGTCGGCTGAGATGGGCGCCAGCCTCCCCACGACCCTAAGTAGGATTAAGCGGTTCAGAAAATGACATGACATGACATATATCTATTCATATCTGTTTAGTGCTCCGTGCTGATCCTGCATTTGACCTACCCTGGAACTGCAGCCAGAATAAACTTATTTTTTTAATTTTTATTTATTATTTTTTTCCCCCATTAAGCCCTTAAAAAGAAATGAAGAAAAATAAAACATTTAAATTGTAATTATATTTTTTTTCCAAATTAAAAATAGAACATAATGATTTTATCTATATATTTATTTATTTATTTATTTGGTAGTGGCCACATGAAGGTGGAGACTGTGTAAAAAAAAAAAAAAAAAAAAAAAACTGCTCGTGCAATCCTTGTTAAAATTCCAGGGGATACCAGTACGAATGCACACCTCTAGTCTCTACCCAGATGCCATGTGAACCCTCACCCACACAAAAAAAGCAGTGTTTTCTCTCTCTCTCTCTCTCTCTCTCTCTCTGCTGTAGTACTACATTACCTGGGTGATTTCCTGTAAAGGTATACCTGCGAAGGCATGTGCAGGAGACCTGGTAGGAAAATATTGTGTTCTATAAAACTTTGCAATAAACGAGCAGGTGCAATAAATCCAGGGCAGCAATATTAAATCGGGCCAGCATTTCCTGGCACTGTTCCAGCTCTCCTACAATGACCATAACAGTGTGTGTGTGTGTGTGTGTGTGTGTGTGTGTGTGTGTGTGTGTGTGTGTGTGTGTATAAATATACTAAGAGGCATTACCGATGACAACGAGCACTGATGTGGTTGCCGCAAGTACCAAGATCCTCAGCCGCCATCAGTGTTGCCGGACGGAAACGGTCCCTCAGATGCATCGCCCGGACACGACGATCTTGTGCACATGTAGTGACACGTGGCTGGCCTTGTCTTGGTCGGTCTTTGGTGGTTTCCGTCTGTCTGTGGCATGTCTGATGGTGTACAAAGTGTGCTGCTACCCTTGCAGCGGTCATTCCGGCACTCAGCATGCCCAGGGCCTGGTCTCCGCTTGCTTGTGGCAGTCGTGGCATCTTCACTTTTCACAAACCTAAACTTTTTCTTATACCAGGCTTTTTATAGTCAGAGGTGCCACTTGACACCAAACAAACATGTTTTGATTTCATGCTCCATGTGATTGTGCCACATGGACTCGCTAATGTGGGCATTCACGTTTAATCATGAGGAATTGGTAACAACGCCACACTTGAGTACTTAAATTTGTTTTCAGATCATGTTTATATATAGCATGTTGTACATTTATGTATATAAATATATCAAGTTCACACCTTTATGGCAGTAGTGTCCCCTATTGGCAGTTACCCTGCGATACTGCAAAAACTGTTCAGGAATTGTTTATTCTGACCTCAAAACTGGTCTCCAAATTCCTTATGTGTGGGATGTGCTCGACAAACAAGTCCAAACCATCGAGGCTCAACCTTGCAACGTATTGGACTTATTGGAATTAAAGAATGTGCTGTGAAGTGCTTGGTGCCAGATACTGTTTAATAGCATTGCCTGAAAGAGCCACATCTGTTCAATATAGCTTAGCACTAAGACTGAATAGGACTGATTTCGCTTCTTCCTACACATTTGAGAGAAAGAGGGTGTGCGTAAATACCCCCGGCACACACACACACACACACACACACGCACACACACGCACACACACGCACACACATACTTGCATTGACTTAGAAAAGCTTATTTCACAAAGCACCAAAGAAATGTTTCCTAGCCGAAATCAATGAAGCTTTAATGAACACACAATACAATAAAAACACAACATCACAGTACATGCAGGTTGCGTATCTATAACATGCTACATAACTCTATGCAATGTTGTGGGACATCCGTAAAACAAGGTAGTTATTATAAACAGCTTTGAAATGAAGCACTGACACCGGAGACTCCTTCCATAGTTCTTGGGTTCGAGTCCCTGACTTGGTGATGGCGTTTCTGTGTGGGGTTTACATGTTCTTCCCGTGCTTGTGTGGGTTTCCTTCAGGTACTCCAGCTTCCTCAGACAGTCCAAAGACTTGTATATTAGGCTAAACAGCTGTTCCGAATTCACATGTGGAGATGATCCCAAATTCATTCATTCATTCATTTTCTGAACCGATTAATCCTAATTAGGGTCTGACGCCCATCTCAACCAACTCTGGGCAAGGGCAGAGTACACCCTGGACCGCTCGCCAGACCATCGCAGGGCTTCAATTAAATTCTAAATCTTAATTAAAAAAAAACAAAAAACATTCCTTAACACTGTGATAACCATCGTTTGGTTCAGATAAATTGGCAGCACTGTGGCTTAGTGGTTATCGCCTCATAGCAAGAAGGTCCTGATTTGTTCTCCCCATGTTCTCCCCATGCTTGCATGGGTTTTCTCAAGGTACTCCGGTTTCCTCGCACAGTCCAAAGACTAGCATATTAGGCTGAATGGATATTCTTGATTGCCCATAGGAATGACTATGGGTGTGAATGGTTGTATGTCTGTGTTGCCCTGTGATGGTCTGGTGAGCTGTCCATCTTGTTGCCTTAGAATGATTATTGTCCCTAGTGGTCAAAAATAGGACCTGCAGCACATGTTCAGAGCATGCTGGGATTCAGGCTAAACCCGCTTGTTTTACGATCATTTTAATTCGAACAACCAGACAGATAATCACAGTGTTTTTCTTGACTTTATTTTGTCTGTGGCTTTGTTATTCTGCCTTACCACAATCTATGCTCATGTTTAATTGATTTATTGATGTCTGGGTAAGACAACCACTAATAAAATGACAATTTGTCTACGGTTGTTACTGTATACCTACAAAATGTGGCAGACAGTTGATACTTAACTAATAAGTGTAGATAATAAAATTTGGGAATGTCCAGTGAAGTGGGATGTATACAGTATGGCATATTCACTAATATGTTGTTTGGCAATAGTTTTTCCATTGCAGGATGCTATTTTTATTTATTATTTATTTATTTTTGCACAGCCCATATAGCACTAATATGGATAATATGGATGAAGTGAGGCATGAAGGAGAAAGATGTCATTTGGGATATATAGAGAAACAGATGTGAATTGTGAAATCAGAATAACAGGAGGCAGAAAGGGAGTCAGTGAGAGAGAGAGAGAGAGAGAGAGAGAGAGAGAGAGAGAGATGCTGTGCTCTCAGACAGACTGTTAGCTGTTGCTGTCTGTTTAAACTCCCTGGCTCCTCCCATCACGACTGGTGAGAGAGAGAGAGAGAGACAGAGACGGAGGGAGAGAAAGAGAGTGAGAGTCATTCCTGGCAGCCACCTGAGCCACTCGATAAACTCCTGCTCCTAGCAACCCGCATCCGGCAGTGAGTGAGGGGGCGAGAGGAAGGGACAGAGTGAGAGAGAGAAAGAGAGAGAGAGACGTAGAGAAAGAAGGAGAGAAAAGAGAGGGAGAGAATGATTGTGTGTGCATGTATGTGTGCGAGCTAAAGGGTTTACACATAAAGGCAAAGGATACATCTCTTCTTCAGACCCAGGCTGTCGTCACGGACAAGAAGAGGTGTCGCCGTAGAGACGGCAGCCCCAACACCCTGGATGAGCCGTCACCGCAGAAACGCAAGCTTCCTCGAGGACGGGAGTCCCAGGGTTCTTCTTCTCTTCTTCTTGTGCCTTGTCTTCTTCTCCTCTTGCTGATGGATGGGATTCTCCTGTTGGCTGGAAAGACAGAGAGGTATGGGAGGATGAAGAAAAGATACAGAAACAGAGTGTGAAAGGTGGGAAGAGTGTATAAAGAGCGTGCGCATGTGTGCGAGTGTCAGACAGATCAAGGTAGTCAGTAACAGTGCTGGTAGGATGAGCTGTAAGGCGCACAGTAATTTCTGTATTGGGAGACAGAGACAGAATCAAGCTTCACTCGGACTCTGATTCTGTTGCCAACCAGAGCAGAGATCAAGTCAGTTGTTCTTGTTTTCACCTGAGCTTGCACTCTCAGGACACATTCTACTTTTCTTCTGAGGCCCGGGCTCTGAAATCTTCTTTATATAGCATATTTATTTTGTCTTTAAACCTGCTCTACCTTTCTTTCGCCATCCCATACCGAAAAAGTTGGTTAGTCGCTTCTGAAGGAGATAGAGAGAGAGCCAGATCAGTGAGATAAAGGTATGACAGTGATGGATGGGTGTATAGACAGAAGGGGTGAAAGAAACAAAGAGGATGAACCATTCTCCTTCGTGTCTCCTTAGGTGCCATGTGACGAGCGAACGGTCCTCTCGTCTTAATAACCCTCCGGGAGCAGATATGGGATTTACCTCCACTGGACATTTCTGAAAAAAAAAAAGAAAAGAAAAAACACATTTCTCTCCAGGGAAACAATTTCCACGTGGACTGGATGTCCTTTGCTTTTAGATGGAATTGATTTGAATGCAGCGATTTGAAGAGTCTTCTAAAGAATTTGGAAGTCCATCATCCCGTTACCATGAGGAGGGGCATTCGAAGACATTAGGGATCAAGGACATGCTAATGGTGCTCCAGGCAGGAGTGGGATACAGACATCACTGTCCAGAAAGTCTTTGTCATACTCTTCCTCACAGGGCTCCCACTGTGAGTATAATTTTCCTTTTTTTTTTTTTTTTTTTTTGTAAATGAATTAAACTTGAAAGAAAAGCACACCTACGTTAAGACGAGCATGCATTCTTTCT
>JAOUQZ010000035.1:33874773-33893552 GCA_028564935.1 Neosilurus hyrtlii
CACTCGATTACTAAGTAGTTTTCATTCATTACAGTGACACCTGCCCAGAAATAGGTATTACACAGAAAGTGAACCAGTCAGTTCTCAAAGTTGATGTGTTGGAAGCTGGAAAAATGAGCAACCACAATGATCTGAAGGTCTTTGACAAGTACCACATTGTTATAGCTAAACATCTGGAGCTATTTGTCTCCAAAATAGCAGGACTTGTGGGGTGTTCATAGAATGCAGTGGTAAGTATCCATAGAGATGGTCCAAGGAAATATAACCAGTGAACTGCCAAGAGTGTTATGGGTGCCCATGAGACAGTGAACACTACTATGTCTGGTTTGATCCCACAGAAGGGTGGGATAAAAGGGTGCACATATCAGGAATGTATTAGCCACCTCACTGCTCAAGAGAAAGACCATGCGCTGTTCAGGATGTTTTATGTACTGGAAAGTGATTGGATGGGGGGGGGGGGGGGGGGTATGTAATGTAATAGCATATGGCTCACTTGTTTGTTGGTTAAATACATTATTACACCCGAAGAAAAGTAAACAAGTGTGATTAATAGCCTTATTGGACATTGTGCAAAATATTCACTGTTTAAAGACATGCACATTATGCTCATTGGCTGTTCCATGCTGATCCCTAATTGTGGATAAGGTGTATGAATGGTTGTGTGTGTTGGACCACGATGGTCTGGCAAGCTGTTTAAGGTATACCCCGCCATTGCTCATTGTCAGCTGAGATCCCCACGGCTCCAGCCTCCCCATGACCCTATTAGGATGAACTGGTTCGGCAAATGAATGAGTGAGTGCGTGAGTAAGTGACTACATGTCTTTAGACTTTGGGAGGAAACCAGGGCACCCGGAGAAAACTCACATACAGTAAGTATGAGGGAGAACACGCAAGCTTCCCATAGAACAGCCCTCGCCCAACACAGGACTCAAACCCCGGACGTTTTTGCTCTGAGGCAAGAGTGATAAGCACTGCACCACCATGCCACCCACTGATATTCATGTAATTGAAAAATCAGTCATTTGGATGAAAATGGATAAGTTGTATTAGAGTGGTGCTTTAGCTACAGTAAATTCACTTACTGAAAATGTACAATAGCAGTTTATATTTATTATATGATGCCTCAGAGCTTCATGAATTACTACACATAATTGAATTATGAATACAACACAAGGAGATATAAGTATTTCCTCCTGTCATCCAACCTGAACACTGAGACACGTTCTGTTACTCCTCAAAAACAGATTAATGTCACTTCCTGTATTTGTATATGTACATGCCTCACATTATTTCTTCAGAATGCCCATGAAGGTCCATGGACTTCTTATGAAGCTTTTAAGAAGCAGAAATATAGTCACCCTTTCAAATAAAGTGTTAGCCAGTTGCCTGCACAATCATCTGATTGTTAGGCATGGATGTGGCTTGGATCCAAGCGGTATGTCATGTGACTTGTGTGTTTTGTTGTTTGGCTGATGAAATGTTCCTGTAATGTGATTATCCGGAGAGAAGCATCCGAACTTACACGGCTTATACACAAACGCCTCAACATCAGAACTGAAACCTTTTACTCCACACAGGATCCTAAAATCTTTAATGTTTTTCTTCCTGTTTACCAAATTTTGGTGTAATCACAGAGCTGCTTTGTAGCACCTGATCCGAGGGCAAATCAAGGCTTAAATAAGATTTTTTGAGAGTTTTAAGGACATATCTTTGCTGGGTTCTTCTTATCTTACAGGCTTGCATCAACCGAACTGACTAATAGTAGCAAAGGAAGCAAGTTTTGAGAGCCATTAAGAATTGATGATGTACACAAGTTTAGGTTATGAGTCTGCTTTGGATTCGACACATTAGCTGTAGCATGAAAGCCTTTTACGACTTGTGGGTAATGAGTAATATTTAGGGCAGATAGTATTCTTTGGTCTCACTCACTCTATATCCTTAATCTCACTCACTCATTCGCCAAGCTCATTTGGGAAGCCTATCTCAGCCAGAACTGGGAAGGCAGGATCTACTTTGAATATACTAAACAAGTTTATATATAAAGGCAAACAATCCTTGCTGTTTAAGTAGGACAAAATATAGCCGATAACAGAAGGAAACGTTATTATGTGCAGTGGCTGAGGTGCATTATTGGAAGACTTAGCACATACTTAGGATGTTTTTTTTACCATTTCACCGTCTTATTATTAATTCATGATTCATTTTCTGCTCTCGCCCATCTCGGCCGACTCTGGGTGAGGGCGGGGTACATTCTGGACAGCTCGCCAGACCATCACAGGGCCAACACACACACGCATAACTATTCAGACTCACACTCACACCTAGGGGCAATTTGGAACAGCCAATTAGCCTACTGTGCATGTTTTTGGACTGTGGGAGAAAACCAGAGTACATGGAGGAAACCCACGCAAGCATGCAAACTTCAAAAAGAAATGACCAAGCCTGAGAATATGAACCCAGGCCTTCTTGCTGAGAGGCAGACATACTAACCACTACGACACAGTGCTGCACATACATGTATTTATTTATTTATTTATTTTCTGATAAGCAAGCATTGCCTTTTATGGTCTTTTGTGGGTGTCATTTAATGTAAATCACTTGTGGTGTGAATGTGCATGGGAATGTGTTAATATGCATTTATCAGCATGTGCATATGCTGAATATCAGCCAGAAACATTTCTAAATCTGGCATAAATCTTCACTACAGTTTCACCTGCAAAAATAAACAGCTTTACAGAAAGAGTGATGAATCAGGCCCAATGTTACTGTCACCTTGCGAGGCGTTTATGTGCCAGCTGGCTGTGTATACATGAATGTCAATCCTGAGGTGGCCAGCCTGCATCCCTGTCTCTGTCCATGTCACATATTTGGTGCTCGTATGGCTGCTTTGGGCAGGCTATGATGAAAAAGGTTGCAGAGCCCAGCATAGATTCATTATTCACGCCGCACCGTGGAAGGCAAAGGGACATGATGTGTCAGAGTCTCCTTTCGACTTGATGTATTCGCATCCTCGAGTGCTGAAGGAACCCAGAGGGGACAGCTTGACAAGATACCAGTTTATAAGAGGGTGTCTGAGCTTTCTTTTCTTTCTCTCGCTCTGCTATAGCTTCTACTTAGATCAAGAGAACAAGTTCTAAGATAACTAAGCATGTGCTACGAGTAACCCATTGACAACCACATAAATCTGATGCTACAACCTCCAACCCCTGGCAAACATTATGGGTAAAAACCACACTCGTGGTCACTGGATGTTGAGTCAGGACTTTTTATTTAATGTTATCTAATATTTAGCCTTGATCACAGCATGTAATCTGCATGGCTTGGTTGCTTTAGTTGATCCGGTCGAGGCTCAGCAACATTAATGTGGCAATAAAATGAAGTCAGCTGATGAGCTGAATCCCTTCCCTGATGGCACGGATATAAAATGAGGACTTGAATAATGAAGAATCATTTTCACACAACCAGGAGTCCTGACCTTAACCCTACTGTAAGGTTTCCGGATGTGCTGGAGAAGACTTTATGGAGTGGTTCAGTTTTTCCCTTATCATCCAACACTGGATGGAAATAAATGTTGTGTTGCTTAAGTTTGTTAAAACAATGGCATGATGATTACGTGCTGTAAGCGAGGATAAAGCCGGAACAACAACATATTCATGTGTGCGACTTTCCTTTTGGCCGGGCATTGTATTTTCCGAACCACTTTATACTTCCTTACAGTCATGCTGAGGCTGGAGCCCATCCCAGCTGACTCCAGGGTACATCCAGAACAGCTCTTCAGACCAGTGCAGAGCCATTTATTTATTGAAAGAAAGTATGGAGTTACCTTGTTAATTGCATTGCTTAATTATATATGGACTGGCAAAATCCTAATTAGTTCATAGTTAAAGCATGTGCTTACAGACTGTACCAAGCTTTGGATTTGGTTAAGTGAAATTATAAGAATATCCAACATGGGGCTCTTGAGTGGCACATCGACTACCAATCTGATAAAAGATAAAACGCTGCTCTCACCCAGAGTCGGCTGAGATGGGTGCCAGCCTCACAGTGACCCTGAGTAGATTTAAGTGGTTCAGAAAATGAATGAATGAATGATAATGGGGCAGTGGTAGCCAGGTGGTAGCGTGCTTTCTGATGCAAAGGTCGGGGGGTTTATGCCACACTATCACCGAGTTGTCACTGCTGTCCCTCCAGTGCAGCTAACTGGGTTATCAAATGCCAGACATGTCTTTCAGTGCCTGTAGTAAGAGGCATGTAAAGAACCATTGCTGTCGTTCCTAAAGAGTTGGCTATTCAGTTGGCGTCAGCGTGTGATGGCCTGGCGAGCTGTAGAAGGTGTATCCCCGCGACCCTAATTAGGATTAAGTGGTTCAGAAAATAAATGAATGGTGAAGATGATGATGATTCCTTATTTTTCCTCTACTTGACCAAGGGCGGTGGTGGGGGTTATGGGGGGGTTGGTATGGACGGTTATTCATTATTTAATTTAATTTAATTTGATGGAGGTATGTTTTATAAATCTAGAATTTTAGCTTTTGAATTATAATAATTGCCATTAAACTAAATTGTCTGCGTGTATTTTTTTTAATTTGCTAAGAAGTAAAAAAACAAACAAACAAAAAACCCATCAGATCCCATAATTCTTTTCAGCCGTTTGTAAGCTCCAGAGCTTGCATGTGTGCGAAGGTGGTATTTCAGACATTGCCCCAGTTCTGTTGACCTCTGCTCTCTCTGTTCTACCAGTACTGAATGTTCATTTCCAGGTGACAGGGCAGACGATGCTGGTTTTCCTCGGGGATCAACAGCCGAGGCTCGGCGCAGTTTATGGAGCGTGCTGTGATTATTTACAGGCCACGCGCATGCTAGATCCATCTGAGTGACAGGAGAAACGCGTTTTTGTCCTCGGCTCAACCCTGACGCAATTTGTCTGTCACCTCAGATGCTGTCACCTTGCTTTGCCTTTGGTCTTGTGATTGTGTTGAGCTACGCTGTGCCTCACAAGGTAGTCATGCTGTTCATTTGTCAAGAAAAGGTGAAGAATAGTTCCAGGTTTAGTGAGCAACTCCAGCCTAAACACATTAGAAAGGAGTACGATGGAAACGAAAAGTGGATCGCTAGCCGCTGCCCTATCATCACTCATAAACCTTCTATTCTGACCCCGCAATTTTATTTCAGCACAATTCTGCATGCATGTCACACTCTCAAATGGCAATTAAATGACTAATGGGCGAAGACATTAATTTTTGTGCTTATTGGTCTAAGAGCCCAGTCTGACATGGTTGTAATAAGTGCTATGTGTTAGCGATGGCCATAAAGAAAATAGCCTTGAGGTGAAGACTGAAGGTCAATGATATTCATGGATGTTAAGGAGAATATGGTGTGAAGGTCTCAGACCACACAGGATAAACAATACACAAGCAAAAGGATTGTTGAGAGCTCATACATTGGCTTTCCTCAGTGCTGAGATTTTCCACTTTATATACACCATCTTTTTTTTTTTTTTGGTTGATTATAGAGGAGCACCACTGATTAAAAAAAAACATCCGACCATCCAGTTGCTTCTGGAACTTCTGGAAAAATCTAAAGCGTACATCCGTCCCGTAGTCCTTCTGGCATCCCTGTACAAATGGGAATCCTGTGCTATTCTTTGAAGTTTTTAGATCTCGAAGAAGGAAAAAAACGTAAGACATTTTTACTGGGAGGGAGTGATGTTCTCGGGTCATGTGATGAGAATTCAGTTTCTGAAATACTCAGTCCAAACCATCTGACACTAACAACCAGGGCACTGGTACTGTCACAGAGCTCATATTCTGATGTTTGATGAACATTAACATAAACTGTTAACGTCAATCTGCATAACTGATAACATCTAGGCCACTCCCTCTCAGCCTGTTTTACTAAATGCGCTTTTTTACGAGGCTCTGTCCTTGCTTGATCAGTCATAATGATACAAAAGGCTAAATCTCTGGTTTGATAAGTGCTCGCACTCAAATAAGCTTGATGACTGCAATCCATCGTGATTTGTTAGCTGTGGTGACATTTGCAGTGACAGCTTCACGGGACGCTCCGGCTTGTTTCGGCTTACGGTACACGTGAGCCATGAGCTGACATTTGCACTCTTATGCGAAATTACACATTCTGTTATGTCAGTGCGTTCACTAATTAATTAAAGTGTTCCTTAACAAGCCCTGATGTGCACCACAATATTATCTCATAGCCAATTGCTATGTAAATTACAGCCACATCACTGCTACTTAATATTACACCACAAAGATCGATACGACCTCTGTGATTCATGCTTTAATGAAAGAATCTACACTGTTTGCATATGAGGTTAGGTGTCATCAATCTATTTTTTTTCTTTCTATATACAATTAAAGCATACCGGAAAGACGTTTTTTTTTACAATTTAACAAAATAAAGTTTAAAAAGGCCTAATGAACGTACAATTTAAAGTCATTTATATTTTGAAATGTATTTTATGAATTTTACATCAGTCATTCATACATTCATTCATTCATTTGCCAAACCGCTTAATCCTAATAAGGGTTGCAGAGAGGATGGAGCCTATCTTAGCTGACTCTGGGCGAAGGCAGGATGCACCCTGAACAGCTCATCAGTCCATCGCAGGGCCAACATACACACACCGAGGGGCAATTTGGAACAGCCAATTAGGTTAATGTGCATGTGCTTGCGTGGGTTTCCTCAGGGTACTCTGGTTTCCTCCCACAGTCCAAAGAAATGCACAGTAGGCTAATTGGCTGTTCCAAATCATCCCTTCATGCCTAGGTGTAAGTGTGAGTGTGAATGGTTGTATGTGTGTTGGCCCTGCGATGGCCTGGTGAGCTGTCCAGGGTGTACCACGCCTTCACCCAGAGTCGGCATGTGCACATGGGTGCCAGACCCCCAGCCCTTATTAGAAATAAGTGGCTTAGAAAATTAATTCATAAAAGAATTTTTATTATTATTATTATTATTATTATTATTATTATTATTATTATTATTATTATTATAAGTTAAGACCCAAAATATCACTCATCATGCATGGAAAACAGCATCTGTCAACAAGGGCAATGAAACTATACTTTGAGCAAATAGACAATACAAAAAAAAAAAAGGTCAGAATTGTGTTTTGAAAGTCAAATTTGCCGTTTCATCCCATTGTGTGCCTGTAGCGCCGTCTCATCTTTTCTGGAAAGAAAGCTATGCACACACTTCCAAAAACACTGGAGGCATGTTCTTCCAGGATCTCACAGACCTTATGTGCACTCACTGAACTAAGGAGAACTCTCAGGGGACTTTGTTAAGTATATCTACTGTGCAATACACTGCTGTAGTTGCTGTTATACGTACATGCACAGCCAATTCCCATGTCAGATCTACGAATTCTTTCTTCTACTAGAAACGGTGCTCAGATAAATCCGTACTATTTTTATTGGAATACCAGCAAGTATAATTATCATTTCATCCGTTCCACTTCAAATATATGTTCTGTATGTAAGAAGTAAAGGGCCAAGTGGGAATACAAGATCCTACTGATAAATTCTGCTAAGCTGCATGATGTCGACAGATGTAAAAACAAAACAAAACAAACAAAAAAACAAAACAAAAAAAGTATTATTATCATTATTATTATTATTTTCTTAATATGCCACTTATTAAAAAAATAATTGTATCACACTTTTGACTTATTTTTTTTACTTTTTTTACTTTTTTAAATTTTTTCATATTGCAAACTGGAACTAAAATTCATTGTATTGAGGTAACTTTCCAGTCTAATCCCCCCTGTACCAGGTCATAAACTCTTGGTGAATGATAGCTTTGTTGTTGTGTTGTATCATTGAATATATATATATATATAAAAATATATAGATATATATATAGATATATATATATATAGATATATAGATATATAGATATAGATATAGAATGGAGTGGTGTTTACACTAAGGTCATGTGACAATTAGGGTTACAAAGGCGTGGAACTCAGTTCATTTCCAAAAAATTGTCATGGTAATGTAAAATCTGGAATTTTGGAAAATCTCAAGTTGTATATGGGAATTAATGTGAATAAATAGGATTCATCAGGAATTAACTAATCAGGAGGCAACATGGAGTTGTACTGATTAGCACATCCACCTCACAGCAAGAAGCTTCTGGCTTCGAGTCCCAGGATCAGCCGTTTCTGTGCATAGTTTGTATTTTCTCTGTGTTGAGTTGGCTTGCATGGGCCTCCATCTGGGTAGTCCGGTTTCCTCCCACAGTCCAAAGACGTACACAGTGTGCAAATTAGTGTTTACTAGGTGTGGATGTAAGTGTGAATGGTTGTGTGTTTCCCTGCACTGGTTTAGGGGGCTGTTCAGGGTGAGCTCCATCTTCGCTGAATGTGGGCTGGGATGGGCTGCAGCCTCCCCAGAACCCTAACTTTGCAGTTCTGCAAATGGGTGAGTGAGGAATTAACAGGAAATTTGGTTTTTTTTGCAAACTGTGTTATATAGAGAGATTTTGGAGTCATTTATTTTAGAGTCATTCCATGAAAATTCACCTAGAGGTTCCCAGGTGACCATCTCAGAATTCGAAGAAACTTAAACCAGACATAGAACACGTTTCAACATTAACACATGCTAAATTTCAAGGTCCTAGTTCATAAACCTTCCGAGATATGTTCTTTAAAATTTGCAGGGTAGTACCCATTTGTCACCCCGCGACTTGCAATCTACCATTTTGGGCATTTTTGAAAGCTTGTAACCTCCTTAATAATTACTGTATAGGGATGAAACTTTGCATGCTAACAGAACATGACATGATAGAGATTATATACATCTTCTTTTCTTAAGCTTTGATCAAATATTATGGAACTTTATTATAATATTTGCAACAATCTACTGGTAGACTGTTTCTGCAAAGAGAGTTCAGTACATGCAGATATGTTTCAGTTTTACTGAAAATTTTCCAAAAGTCCCATTATTTGTTGTAAGGCTTTTTGGGAGAGTGTGTAGTTATGTGCACTTAAGCTTATGAATAAAAGATATATATATAATCTCTATCATAATATGTCCTTATATTAATTATTCAGTGTGGATATAAATACATCGTTTAAAATGATAAATATAAGTTATAGTTTTAATAGAATCTGACAAATAATTATGCACGACAAATGTCACTTTTCTAATTGTTTTAAAAGCAAATTTAGAACTTTTTTTTTGTTCATTATTGCTTTGATACCAGTTTAAAACTATATTCTGATCTCATACAAAATATTTATGCATATTTTATTCCTCTTTAGAAGGAAAGTGAAAAAAAAAAAACAAAAATAAAAATCGAAACATTTCACAAGCGAATTTTATGAAAATTTCAAGATGATGGTTAAGTATGAAGGAAATGAGCTACGAGGCTGAAATGTTTGATCTGATATACATGTTGCATATGGTGAAGTTTCATAACCTTGGTGACCTGTCCACGTCTTCTTCAGGGGCTCGCAAGATGAAAACTGTTTGTTTTACATGAAAATATGCATAAATGTGCTATAAAAAAGCTAATATAAAAAAGCTTTCAGGGGGTGGTGAATTTTGTGTGTCAAAAATTTGAAAATACTTTGTTCGAAATTGCAGTATCAATAGCAACCTAACCCTGACAAATAGTAACATTAATTCTGACTGCAGATTCTGACAGAGTGGGTCCAGTTCTGTCAGTACGCAAAGCTTCAGGCCTATAGAGCAATTAGGGGAGTTACAAGCTTTCAAAAATGCCCAAAATGGTAAAATGTAAGTCGCAGGCCAACAAATGGGTACTACCCTGCGATCTTTGAAGAACATAAATCAGAAAGTTTTAAATTAGGATCTTAAAATTTAGCAGGTGTTCATTTTGAAACATGTTCTATGTCTGGTTAAAGCTTCATTGAATTCTGAGATGGTCGCCTGGGAAATTCCCCAAATTTGGCAAACGTAGCGACACTTTATTTATTATCACAGAAAGGGGGTGAATGATTGTGGCTTTACAATTTGTATAGTAATCATTAAATCTGTAAATCATTTTGCTAATTATACTGAGTCATTGCCCAACATCAATATTAAGGGGTATTTTGTGTACCATCGCGGCATGAAATCTCAATAAGGTTTATTTTATTGTCTGATGGCTCTTACACAAATTGTTAATCAGCCTTAGGGAGTGAATACTTCTGCATATGTATACAGATTAGATACTAGCAAGCTATAGACGACATGACAGTGATGTGACACAAGAAAAAAAAAACACTAAGGAACCAACATAGAGATTTAATCATGCACAATCTTGCTATACACTATTCTATTGATCAATTATTATCTCACAACATGGCCAGACATCTTGATGAGTCACTCTGTTTGCAGGAAGCCATGATGACCTAGATGAATAAAGTGGATTTCTAAAAAAAGGACTCTAATTTGTCAAGCTGAGTTACTGCAGAACCCAGAGCATGGAAGTTTGAAGTGGCTTCCAGATGGAGCTTTGCCTTTAAACAAAGCTTCTCTCCTCTCAGCACACAGCCATGTTGAGAAAGCATAGCATCTCTACCAGCTTAACCCCCCCCCCCCCCCCCCCCCCCCCCCCTTTTTTTTTTTTTTTTTTTTTTTTTTTGCCTCACCACTAATTAATGCCTCGGGCTGAGAAAAACAAAATGTGTCTCAGTGTGACACTCCGGTGTGCGGTCTCGAGTTGTTAAAGGTGCACCTGCAGGAAATTTCACACTATTAGATGATTTAGTCAAACTGGGCATGCAGGGGACAGCCAGACACCTGGGGGAGAGTGAAGCTGGGGAAAAAAAAATTATAAGGCAGAATAAGGCAGAGTTTTGATATTGTGACAAAAATAACTTACGTTAAAATGTGGTAGGTAGTAATACATTTCGGTAGCATAATTGCAAAATTAGGCTAATTATGAAAATTTACAATAGATTAATTCTCTCACTCTCTCTCACTCTCTCTCTTTCTCTCTCTCTCTCACTCTCTCTTTCTCTTTCTTATGGGTTAATTAGTTATAATTTCTTTCATAAACCATGATATTGTCCTAAAGTAAATTTGTGGAGTTCATGTTTCTCCAAGGATTCATAATAATAATAATAATAATAATAATAATAATGAATCCTGATTGAATTTTTTGAATCTCTGCATCATCAGACACCAGATATCCCTTAACTCCACCCTCTTCTTGAAATTGACCAGTGACCGTATTTCAGACTGTAATACATTAGTAAAAACAATACAACTGTACAACTTAAACACACCAAAAACAACAACAACTACAGTAATAATAATAATAATAATAATAATAATAATAATAATAAGAGGAAGAAGAAAAAGAAGAAGAAGGAGCAGAAGAAGAAGAAGGAGAAGACAGTGGAATGGTAAAATGGACATACCAATAATGCACCTTGGCCACTACACATATGAATTTTTCCTCGTGTTATGGGATATATTTTGTCATACCTAAATAGACCTAAACAGGTTTATTTGCCTTTATTTATAGACTTGTTTGTATTGGGGTGGCACTGTAGCGTAGTAGTTAACACATCAGCCTTATGTTCTCATGTTCTCCCCATGCATAAATAGGTTTCATCGGGGCACTCCAGTTTCCTCCCACAGTCCAGAGACATGCACAAAAGGCTAACTTCCAAATTGTGCACGAAGTGAATGCAGATAAATACTTACATGTGTAGTGTTAGGTACATTTAAATGCTGCAATTTGATAAATAACAAAAAACACCCCTCCCTATATATATATATATATATATATATCCAGAAACAATGTTTTATATTTAGCTATTGTGTTAAGGATAAACTTTTTATTTATTTATTTATTTATTTATTTATTTATCTTTCTGTTCCTACTTTGTAAATAAAAATGAATTTGTCATTGTTTGAACCACAATCTGTTATAAGTATTCACATATAATTTGACGTGTGTGTGTGTGTGTGTGTGTGTCTATTGATTGATCTGTCTGTCATAGAAAGTACAACCCGAATTCCAAAAAAAGACATTGTGTAAAATGTAAATAAAAACACAATGCAATGATCTGCAAATCTCATAAGCCCAAATTTTATTCACAAGAGAACATTATAAAACTATCAAAGACTGCAGGTGACATATTTTACAAATTCATGAAAAATTGAAGCTCATTTTAAGTTTAATGGCAGCAACACATATTTTAAAAGTTGGCACGGGGCAACAAAAGCCTGGAAAAGTAAGTGGTACTAAAAAGAAACAGCTGGAGGAATATCTTGCAACTAATTTGGTTAATTGGCAACAGATCAGGATCATGACTGGGTGTAAAAAGAGCAGCTGGGTAGAGGTTTACTAATCTGCAAAAAAACTGCATCTACAAGTTTCTGGGCGAGGGCAGAGTACACCCTGAACAGCTCGCCAGGCCAGAAACACACTGACAGCAACCCGATGGCCTACTCTTTATGAAAGTCAGCAATGGTTCTTTTACCACAGACAGCGAGAGACATGGCTGGCCTTTGATAACCCAGTTAGCTGCACTTGGGGGGCAGCAGTGACAACCCGGGGATAGTGGGTTATCGCTTAAACCCCTGACCTTCAGATCACTAAGCCAGTACCCTACCACCAGGCCACCACTGCTCCCCATGTACAAATTGTGGGAAAAATTTTGCATAATGTTTCTTAATGTACGATTGTGAAGACTTTAATTATTTCATCATCTGCAGTCTATAATATCATCAAACGATTCTGAGAATCAGGAGAAATATCTGTGCATAAGTGACAAGGCTAAAAATCAGTATTAGATGCGCATGATATTTGGACTCATTGGTAGCACTTCATTAAAAACTGGTATGATTCTGTCATGGAAATAACTGCATGGGCTCAGGAACCCTTCCAGAAATCAACGTGGGTGAAGAGTTATGTCCTATAACTGCACACCGAAATCTGGAATGCAATTAGACCGTTTTGGGGCAAACAATTATTATATTTTAAATGCATACCATCATTAACTGTAAATTCCTATAATCAGCAGTCACATTTTAATTGGTTGCATTGTTCATCTTTAAGGAGATTAAAGATAATTTATATGAAGAGAAGGAAAAAGCTTGCAATACTAGTATCATATCGTCTCACGAGACTTCCGTTATGGTTTGATTGACAGGTGGATGTGATGGCCTGAAGGATCCCAAAGCGTCTCTATCAGGGTGATGTGAGCCGATGGTGTTCTGAGATGGGGAAGGGGGGGTCGAGGTAAAACTCCAGTGAGGTGTACTCCAGTATGAGGCAATAGCGGCAGATAGTCATGCAATCTGCAAGCTGCTGTTTGTAACATCTAATCCATCATGTAAAATAATCATGCAGCACTAAAAGGACTCAGCTTTTTTGCATAATTCATACAGGATGGAAGCATTTAACAACTGCTGAATGAGTCTTAGTGTTGCGCAAAAAAAAAAAAAGGTGCCACTGCTAAACATTGTGTTCAGCTGTGATCACCTTTAATACAAATACAAGCAGATATTCGCAGATATGATCCTGGTTAAATAAACATTTAAAAGTGTGTACAAGTGAAAAAGTGTAACACGGTGATGTAGGGCATGGTCACACTAGACAGGCAACTGATGCAAATTGATTTTTTTTATTTTGCAAACTCTGAAATTTGCATCAAGATGTTTTGCGACTCTACATGGAAGCACATATTTTACAGTTTAAATATGTAAATTGTGTGACAACTTTGCAATTGATTTGCAAGTAATTTGCGATTATCATTATTGATCCGCATGGTGGCGCAGTGGTTAGAACATTCGCCTCACAGCAAGAAGGTCCTGGGTTCAAATCCCAGGCTCGGGCGTTTCTATGTGGGGTTTGCATGATCTTCCTGTGCTTGTGTAGGTTTCTTCTGCGTACTCTAGTTTTCTCCCACTGTCCAAAAAACATGCACGGTAGGCTAATTGGCTGTTCCAAATTGCCCCTAAGTGTGAGTACGAATTACGCGCGTGTGTGTTGCCCTGCAATGGTCTGATGAGTTGTTCAAGGTGTACCCCAGTGTCAGCTGAGATAAGCTCCTGCCTCCCTACAACCCTAGTAGGATTAAGCAGTTTGGCAATTGAGTTAAAAAAATAATTATAATAATAAGGAAAATACAGTACTGTATTTTCAAACTCTACAGTACAGAATTGTGATAGCAGATATTTTGTGTGTGTGTGTGTGTGTGCGTGCAAACATTGTTATTGATTTTTATTTGATGACTTCTATAGTATCGAGTCAAACAAACACATTTTTCAAACATTTGTTTTCCAGCCCGATATTAAATGTTATGCAAAAATTAAATAAATATGTGAGTGAAGAAAGAGTGCTTGCATGGGTTTCCTTCACCAGTCCAAGGCATGCACCAGACATTAGGTACATTAGTTGACCATAGGTGTGAACAGGAAACAGCTAATTAACCTGATGTGATTTTTTGTTTGTTTGTTTATTTAAAACAATTCAATTTAATTTGATTGATGTTTTAATTTGATCCTAATAAAGGATACAAAATTTCAACAAAAAGAAAAAAAAAAAAAAACAAATAAATGACTGGTGGAGCGAACGAATGCATTCCCTGACCTTCCGTGTGTTATGGGTAATAGGACACTTGCATGCCCTGTCCAACTTGCAGACGAAGTTGAACTTCTAATGATCTAATTAGATCCCGGCGTTAGACCTACTGCAAAGTTCCTGTCTATGTAAATGTAATGATGATCGTAATATTACTTTAGTACAATTTCCATAAGCTCTCAAATGTCTAGTAATAATACAGTGAACAATATACCGTAGCTCTCACGAAAGGTAATAACTTATTATAACTTATCATGGACGGCGGACAGACAAACACACACACAATTACGAAAATTGGTGTGTCACAGTACCTTCCGCGTTGCTCACACGAAAGGTAATAAATAAGGCTTCTAAGGTTTCATTACAAAAATATAAAGCGAGTGCCGCCATCAAACTCTCCAGAAGCACTGCAGCAGGTTCTGTAAGATGTTTACTGCTCGTTTCCTTATAAAACTTTATTTCCATTTTCCTTATTATGGTTTTACATTGCTGTTAATACAGCAATATTTTTTGCTCAAGCTTAAAGGTTTAGGACTACACATACCATTACAGTTTTAAGACAAGCAACTACGTGGACTTCCTGTTAAAACAATAGGGAGTTTATACTTTTAAACCACATGGCGCAGTTCTGGAAGATCTCTATAATTTGCCCTATCTGCTGTCACCCAAATGCGGTTAGGTTTCCCTTGTAAATCTGGTTTCTCTCAGGGTTATCTTCTCAGGGTATTTTCCCTTGCCACCATCATCACATGCTTGCTTATTAGAGGTGTGTAGAACTTCCATACAGGGAAATGTTTCAATCCATATGTTGGATGCACTGGTGGGCCTTGGGCAACCACTTAGCATCATCGTCATCATCATCATCATCATCAACAACAACAACAAATCGCAATTAGTACAAATGGCCGGAGCCCATCCTGGCCAACTCCAGGCGATGGGTGGGACACACCCTGAACAACTTGCCAGACCATCACAGGGCAACACAGACACAAAGTCCATATACACTCACATTCAAACCAAGGGGCAATCTTAATGGTCATAATGGTCTGCCTCAACAAGAAGGTCCTGAGTTTAAGTCCCGGGCTCAGTGAGGGTGTTTCTGTGTGAAGTATGCATTTCTCCCTGTGATTGTATGGGTTTCCTCTCTGTATTATGGTTTCCTCCTCCAGTCCAAAGACAACCACATTAGACTAATTGGCGGTTCCATTGGTATTGACCCTAGGTGTGAACGTGAGAGTGAATTGTTGTATGTGTTTCCCTGCGATGGTCCGGCGAACTGTTTTGTACGTACCCTGCCTTTGCCCAGTGTCGGCTGAGATAGGCACACAGGATATCCAGAAAAAATGTAGCACCTTGGAGCTTGAAGTGTGTCCCAGAATGTTTTTATTCTACTTTAGAAAAGCCCCGATAGTAACGTGAAACTCTGTGTAGTGAAAATGACAACCCCCAATATAACTCCAGTCATAATAAGTATTATAGTAAATGGGGGAACACAATGCGGCCAGTATTTAAGCGCTGCAGTAAAGGCCAGCGTGACAGCTTGCACCCTCTCTTTCTCTCTCTCTCTCTCTCTCTCTCTCTCTCTGAGTGAATTTGCTTTGCCTTTGCACGTGCGTACTGGCGTGAACCCCTCGTCAACCAACTATAAAATGCTCAAAAAAAGCCGACTCCGATAATATTTGAGACGCAGCATCCTTCAGTCAGGGACCACTACCTTGGAGCCACTTAAAGCACTTCATAAAGGTATTTATTTTTGTAAGGATTCCAGTTCATACGCCTCCAGGTTTGACTTTTTTTTTTTTTTAGCTTTATTTAAATGGATACATTACATAATAATCACACATGCTGCGAAGATGAAGAAATAGTTGTGAATTAAAGGCAAGACATGATTATGCTCGTGGCTACGTCTTTGTACATGAAGCTATTAAAAGAGGGTTTGATGGATGGAAACAGTAGACTGGTAGTTGTTGTTGGTGTTGTTGGTGTTGTTGGGTTTTTCTTGTTTTTTTTTTTACTCCCGGAAAAAAAAGCCCAAATAAAAAGGACAAGTAAACTGGCAGTACTTTATGAGAAATCTGTCAGGAGTGTTTCCTGCCTTGGGATGACTGGCAGATGCTTGAAGTGGATGGAAGCTGATTTCAGAACAGTTCTCTCTCCAAGGAGGAGCACGATTCACGATAACTGACAGAAGAGCGTCGCGGGTAACGGCCAACGGATTTCGGAACAGTCGGAAAAACAAAACGACAGGCACATCACGACAGCTCGATCACGCCACATATCAACACATCAACGTGTTGAGAGCTGTTTCATGACACTGATGGGTAAATAAGTGAGTAAAATCATCAGTGGAGGGACTTTTCAGGCACAGTCGCATTCACAGGCAAGAATATGAGCTTATTGCCTTCCCGGCCCTGTCTAGTATGGCTGAAATAAATAAATTAAAAATCCCTAAATTGGTTACAAAGGTAGTGATTATCTTTTAGATCGCACACGTGTGATTCACGCCGCCTTTCCAGCGAGTAATCGCTGTGCTCTGATTTAACAGCACACCGTTGCTATCATTTAAATAGACTGACTGTGTCCCAGTTTGTAATGTGTGTGTGTGTGTGTGTGTGTGTGTGTGTGTGTGTGTGTGTGTGTGCTCGCTCTATGGCTGACGAGAGCTGTGTGAAGGTGTTGATTAATCTCCTACAGCAGCTCTGACAGTAGTTCCAGCTGCAAGGCGATTCACAGGTTTATGCCGCTCGAATACATTATCGTTCCTATAGTAACACCTTATACAAGGACTTGTATGGAATAAGGGCAGGTTTATTTACTGTGGGTGGAGGGAATTTCTTTTGAATCAGAGCAGTTTATTATTATTATTATATATTTTTTTTAATGACAGCATAAGCACAATTTTAATCAAATTAAAATAAACAGACAGAAAAAGAAGGCAATAATGCAGTACTCTAGTACTCTGGCTTCTACAATAACACACAGTAACTTGTTAATTAAAGCGGCATGAAGGTGTAGAGGTTAGCATGTCACAGCAAGAACCTTCTGGGTCTGAGCCGTGGGCTTGGTGGAGCGTTTCTGTCTGGAGTTTCTATGTAATCCCTGTGCTTGTGTGGGTTTCATCTGGGTAGTCTGGTTTCCTCCCACAGTCTAAGGACATGCACATTAGGCTAACTGGCTGTTTTAAATTATCATGAGGTGTGTGTGTGTGTGTGTGTGTGTGTGTTGGCCCTGCGATGGACTGGTGAGCTCTTTAGGGTGTACCCCAAAGTCGCATGAGATGTACCCTGCGACCCTAATTAGGAATAAGTAGTTCTGCAAATGAATGAATAAATATAATAGATTTCATTATTAAATTAAAATAATAATAAATAAATAATGTATAACATAGCACTTTTAGACACTTCTTCGAAAATCACAGTAACCCTCCATCGTGCTACTGATTATTTACTTATTTAAGTCACAGCTAAGCGTTATTTACGTGTTCCGCATGGATTCTTAATCTTGCTATTATGTATGTATGTATGTATTTATTTATTTATTTGTTTGTTTGTTTGTTTATTTATACCTTTTCAATTAAGAATTATTACCAAAAAGTCTATGGTACATCTAGGTGGGGGAGCAAGGTGCTGCTTTGGTAAGCACTATCACCTCACATCACGCTGGTTCTGGGTTTGACCCTCATGTCCGATTGGAGACTTTCATTGTAAAGTTTGTACTTATTATTTATTTGTTTATTTATTTATTTTTTATTTATTTATTTTTATTCTGCCTGCATGGGTTCCTTCAGGGTACCCCAGTTTCCTTCCACAGTCCAAAGACATGCAAGTTAAATGGCTTCTCTAAATTGTCTATAGGTGTGAATGTGAGTGTTAATGACTGTGGCTGTTCATCTCTGTGTTAGTTCTCTTATAGACTGGCGATGTGCCCAGGGTGTACCCCACCTCTCGCACAAAGTCAGCTGGGATTGGCTCCGGCCCCCTCTGATGGATAAGCAGTGTAGAATATGGATGCATGGATGAAAGGATGGATTAAAATTTAAAACTCCATAATGAGCCTTAAAGCTTGCTGTGCCATACGGTTTGGAGTGGTGTATGCAGTAGGAAAACAGGTGCACACATTTTCCATGTGTGAAGCACCTATATATAGAAGTCAAGTCTTTGAACTGAGGGAGGAAACCAGAGTACCCAGAGGAAATGCACACAAGCACAGGG
>JAOUQZ010000035.1:33893652-33904323 GCA_028564935.1 Neosilurus hyrtlii
ACCTATATATAGAAGTCAAGTCTTTGAACTGAGGGAGGAAACCAGAGTACCCAGAGGAAATGCACACAAGCACAGGGGGAACATGCAAACTCCACACAGAAATGCCCAAGCCCCGGACTCAAATCCAGGACCTTCTTATTGTGAGGCGGATGTGCTAACCACCTACGCCACCATGCTGCCCACACAGTTTACTGGTATACTAAAATATGTTTTTTAAATGGTGTGGTGCTGATTAGCATGCATTAACAAGGAGACCTTTATGTTTGAAGTTTGCATGTTCTCCCTGTGCTTGTGTGGGTTTCTTCTGGGTCCCCTGGTTTCCTCCCACAGTCCGATGATGTGCACACTAGGTCAACTGGCTATTATTGTACAATTTGTGAGGGTTTATGACATTTGCACGTTTCCTTTTCTCCATTTATCTGAGGTCAGGTTGTGGCGGGAACAGGTCTAGAAGGAAAACCCAGGCGCCCCCCTCCCCAGGAACACTCTCTAGCTCCTCCCAGGAGATCTCAAGGCATCCCCAAGCCAGACAGGATTTTTATAATCCCTTTAGTGAGCTTTTGGCCCTCCTCAGGGCCTCCTCCCAGTTGGATGTGCACAGAACACCTCTAAAGCGAGGCAAGCAGGGGGCATCCTAATCAGATGCCCGAACCACCTATGCTGGCTACTTTTGAGTTTACACCAGATGTCTGAACTCCTCGGCCTATCTCTAGGCTGACCCCGACACCCTCAGAAGGATACACATTTCAGCTGCTTATATCTGCGATCTCATTCTTTCGGTCACTATGCAAAGCTTATGACTGTAGGTGAGGGTTGGAATGTAGATGGACTTTTGCACTTTACATAGTAAACGCAAATAATAATTGATTACTTATTTTAATTGTAACCCACAAAGAAAACATGAATAAAATAATTATATAAATACTATCTCTAATTTTTAATAGATTAGATACCCTAAAGCGGAGTATGTTGTCAGCACTGTTTTTACACTACAATCACAATTTTTTCATGAAATACTGTATTAGTAATTTTCATATACTGATACTTATCTCGTTAATGATTGGATTATATACTTAAAACGCATAATCATTATTATGTAAATCTTCTTAATCTGCTTTTACTCAACACTCTTGGGCATTTTCCTTCCCATCCCACTTAAACACTTGAGGCTTCTTTGGTTGTCCATCTGGGGAAGCTGGATCTATGAAGCTAAAGTTATCATCTTTTGGACAACAGTTAGTTCCATTAATCTACTAATTTGATTGGCTGTGCAACATTCCAAAAATGGTGATATTTACTATATCAGCACTAGAACCATTTTACTGTGTGTCACTCTGCTTGCCTGCTTTTACAAAATTCCACTTCCTAGTTTGAAAAGGTTACCATGGTAGTGTTAGCGACATCATTAGCGGACATGGCAATCGATATATATTTATTATATATATATATATATATATATATATATATACCTTTCAGGAATATATGGCTTTTTTTTATGTGAAAGCTTTTATGTGAAAGCAAAAAAATCTTAATAAACAGGATGCCAATTTTAACAGATTCACCTTTAATAACAATGTAGTAGAAATTAATATGAACTAGCTACCTAGCTAGCAGGGTGGCATGGTGACGTAGTGGTTAGCGCGTCCGCCTTACAGCTGGGTTGGAGTCCTGGGCTTGTGATGGGCATTTCTGTGTGGAATTTGCATGTTCTTCTGGTGCTTGTGTGGATTTCCTTTCGTTACTCTGGTTTCCTCCTATAGTACAAAGACATTCACATTGGGCTTATTGGCTGTTCCAAATTGCCTATAGGTGTGGTTGTGTGTCGCCCTATAATACGACACACAGGTGAGCTGTTCAGGGTGTACCCGGCCTTCCCCCAGTGTCAGCTGAAATAGGCTCCAGCTTCTCTGCGATCATAGAATGATTCAGCGGTTCGGCAAATGAGGGAGTGATGTGTGAGTAGCTAGCTTGGCAATGGGCTATAAAGTGCCTGTTCTTTAAGATACATTTCTGCTTACAATGCATATCTGCTAACAATTTGTTTTGCCCAAACTGTGTCTGAAATTTCAAAAACGTGTTGTATGTGCAACAGTGTGGCGATATCACACTGTTGCACATATCATATTGTTGTAGGTTATTAAAAATCAAAGACCACTGTGATAATTTTGAGCTTTTTTCAGCAATTCATACCTAAGACCAAATGACAGCGGCACTGCTGTCCAGTTTGACAACTCTCCCTTTCATATGAAGCCTGTAAACAGCAAAGAACCCTTAAAGGGTCAGTGTCATGGTTGTTTGTGGGGCCGGTGGTGTAGTGGGTAGGGTGCTGGTCTCATGATTAAGATGTTGTGGGTTTGAATCTCCGTTAGACCCCTGGGCAAGGTCTTAACCAGAAGTATGCCTCTGTCCACCCAGTACCAGTAAAAAACACTGGGAAGGTAACCTGCGATCGACTAGCAGGAGGAGTTGAACTCCTAGTTGATTCACACTACAGAAACCGGGGATAAACTCCAGCCTGCCGCTAGGCTAGGGGCCACACTGCGGCACCTGGCGGGCAGTGTTGGGTAAGGTGCCTTGCTCAAGTGCACTTGAGCCATGAAGGTTGAATAAGGGGAGGGTGCTCACTGCTAACTCTCCTGCCGCCACAAGTTTGTACTGCTGGTTGTGAATGAACCAGCGACCAATTGTACCAAATCCGCTCATCTAAGCGTTAGGCCATGGCCAACCCATTAGAATATTAGATTTGTGTTAGGAGTTTTACTTTCAATCTTTAAAAACTGGTCAGACCAACAAGATTTCAAAAAGTCATTCCATTCGCTCCATGATTAGATGAGATTGGGTAAATACTTTATTAATCCCAGAAGGAAATTCACAGTTTCCAGCAGTATTTACAGTAAACAGCACAAACTTAAGCTTTAAGAAGCAAACTTAAGTTAAAGGCAAATATAGTAAAAAAAAAATTAAGAAGTTAGGCAAACATAGTAAAACTTAAAAGTATAAGAATTGTGGGTAATACTGTTAAGGTCCAAATTGGCAGTCCAGTGCAAATGATTTAAAAAGTCAAGTATGAACATGCATGTATAAGTTAAGGGTCCATATCAGGTTTGAGAACTTTAAACTCTTTTGATTTGCAAAACAAAGGCTATTTAACTAACACGGACTAGTATTTTAAATATCCATTGCATATTTACACCACAAGTAAATTTAGATGAAAATTGTGACACAGCCACTTTAATTATCCACAGAATTCTTAAAAAGACCTTCACGGGTTCTCTGGTGGTTCTCTTCGTCTAAGAATGCAGGTTCTAGTGCGTATGTATACCTGCAGTGTGCAGAGTTGAAACAGATTGGATTTAACTAGCAAGGTATTGCTACTTTTAAGTCCATTTTATTTATTAAAATAAAAAAAGGGGTAAATGTGGAAAACTGAAAGGGTTATTGTAGAGCGTTCCATGCATACCCTCTTTGGAATATTAAGAAAAATCCGTTTTTGTTTTTTTTTTCTTTAGTGAATATGAAAAATGAAAAATGACTGCGTGTCATTGCATTAAGGTGTCCACTATCTTCTGTTCCAAGCTTTTTTGGCTCAGGTTTTGCTTACCTATTACACAAATCACTGTATAATGTTTTATAATACATAACCTGTTAGGGACAATGGAGGACAATCCCGAAATCAATATTGAAATGTGCAGATTTTTTGGACGGCTCCTCGCACTCAGACGGTCAGGCGTTCTGCTCCACACAGCCTCGTGCCACTGGACTTGTTTTCATTGGCTATATTTAGAGTGGCCTGCTTCTCTGCAGATAGAATACTAATGAGTGCTGTTCGAAGCCAGAGCCAGAGTGGATAGCAAGTGGCAGACTCATCTTTCTGCACCGTTAAGCTCATGCATACACGCGCACACACACGCACACACACACACACACACACACTCAGACACCCAGAGTGTGCTATAATCTCCCAGCCCAATAATGTTAATTTCGCACGCTAAATTCACCAATATGGTTGGGAGAATGAAACGGACTCTATTGGGGTTTCCATCCACCTGTTTCTTTGTGAATGCCGCACTGATATACAAAAAATAAGTAGAAGTGAATGCCAGAAAAAACAAAAGCGTAAACATTGCAAGAATGGTTTTATGCATGGCTGAGTCGGAATATTGATCAACCTACGTATATAGAGATGACTCTACAATCGGTGATGAACACATAGTTTTGAACAAAGGAGGGAGCCAGATGAAATGTGTGTTTAAGGCCCTCTATGGACATGGCTTATATCGCACGCTAGCATGCTAACTTAGCATGCTAGCTTAGCATAACTCAAACTGCACAACATCAAACGTGCAAGATATACAGGAATCGAACCCAGGACCTTCTTGCGGTGAGGTGGACATGGTAGCCCCTTTACTACTATGGCGATTCTTTTTTCCTGTGAAATAAATGACAGACCCATTTGGGTTGCGATAATCAGGGTTCCTGATTGGCTGTGGATGTCTCGTCTGGTGTGATTATATTGTCTTCTGATAATACAACTTCTGACAAGGTTTACAGTTCCAGCCTTCCCCAGCTCTTCATTTCCTGAGTCTGCTTTATCTCTCTCTCTCTCTCTCTCTCTCTTTCTCTCTCTGATACCAAAAGGCAATATTAGGAGGTTGAGGTGTAGATAGAATTACATCTGCATGACTGACAGAATCTGTATTCAGGCAAGCCTTAGCATGAAAATATGGAATATGGAATTTCAAAAGAGTTATGATGTTATGTTAAAGCTGATGTTAAATATTACATAAAAATTGACCAACAAACCAACTGTATGGTATACACAGTGGTAATGTGGAATTCTTGGTTCTGATTGGTTTGATGGGAACCCATCACAGGGCTTATACAGAGATGAACAAATAGACCTATGTGTCCAAGCTTCCTCACAGCACGCAGAACTCAGAACTTGCCCTATTCATCTCGGTGGCAGGTGTTTTAGTGTTGAAACCAAGCAGAAACAAGAAATAATAAAGAAGTTTATTTTTCTGTTAAAGTTTGATAATGACAACACAGACTGCTACAAGTAACCAGGACAAACTCTAAGTTTTTATTCTAGCACTATCCACTCTGAATTTTTATTTTTATTATTATTATTATTTATATATATTTTTTAATATATATATATTTTTATTAATAACTATTATTTCACTCCAGAGAGTAAACCAATCTATCAGCATCATTTCTGGGTAGTATGTAGTAGTCTTGCACATGGTGGATGCTTTATATAAACCATGGATAATCCCAGTAAAAAAGAGAAAATAATTTCTTTAAAGTGTTTTGTTTGTTTTTTTTAGTTTTATTTTATTTTATATATTTATTTTTGTGTGTATATATATATATATATATATATATATATATATATCAGCCTTCTCTCTCTCTCTCTCTCTCTCTCTCTCTCTCTCTCTCTCTCTCTCTCTCTGTGATAAAAGAGCAATAATGCCCTTCAGGACGTTCTGTTATTTATATTTTTACTAGAAGTATTAGGAGGAGGAGGAGGAAGAAATATGTAATGTATGTCGATTCTCACACAGCTTTTTGTCTCAGTTACACTGAAACTCACCTGATTTACATACCGGACATAAATAAAAACTAGGGGGATATATAACAGTATTTTTATTCTTCTTGTTTATCAAGTTTAATCAAAATCGGACATTTAGTCAGTAGTTATATTAAACCAGGAATGATGAGTGGTATTTTGTCGTTAACACTGGGAAGAACCTCATAATGTGATGAAGGACTACAGTAATTTATTCTGTACAAACGTGTTAACTGGTTAGATTACGGTCACAGATTTCTATTTAAAGTTTCAGGACGAATAAGTGAACTTCAAAATTCTATATAAATCTTAACAGTGAACACGTTTATACGGCTTTGGTAAATCTGTGTCGTTTATCATTTTAGAATTTTTGTGCACATACTTACGTATTACTACCTATTGACAACAAACCTTGTCACACCCCCCATGTTTTGGGGTGTTCAATGTTGTCTGCAAGGTAAGGGTGTGGGTATGGAAAAGTGGGTGCACCCGTCCTTGATCCACCTGCTTAATCAGTTATTCTTGGCTTTGGTAGATTATCAGCTGAGGCTTCTGTTTGGTTGGAATGAAAACCTGCACCCACATTTTCTGAATAATATTCCACACCCTTGCATTATGTGGTCTATTAGAATAACTTAATAATCCCACCTGACAGTCTATAGTCGTATAGCATAACATCAACCACATATAATTTTTTTTCCACAGATTAAATCATGGTATAATGTGATAATTATATTTTCAGTACCTGTTCTGTGCAGAATGTTATTCAGTGGGTTATTGTGTGTAGGAAGGCCTTCAGGCTTCAGAAGTTTGCTTTACTATGCAATCTGCGTAAAATCACCCGAGCAGATGATGTTCGCGGTTTTCTAGAGTTATGGCATACAAGTAATACACGCATCACGATACAGGCGTTTTCTGCCTTGCGGCTTTGAAAATGATTTGTAGAAAATCAGAGAGAGAATAAGCGCTGAGAAAGTGTATGCCGTGAAGGTGTTTTCACCTAAGATATCGTGTTCCTTAGCGCAGTTCCCTCGAGCTTTTAGGGATATTTGACAACATTGCAAAGCATCTCACTCCGAATGCTATTTTAGCTTATCGAAAGCTGACGGCCTTCTTCATGTCCTTCGGGTATTTTACAACCCACTAAAGTTTAGCATTAATTAGCTAAAAACTTTCGTGGAAAACCCAGATGGATTTTCACCTCCGCTAAAGTTAAAACTTTACTCCAGCATGAAATTTGTTTTTTAGACCAACTCAGAATTATGCAGACCAACTCACATGGACAGCGTCACATGATCAGGGTTAACCGTATGCAAAAATTTAGTAATATCACATACACGGATAAGTGAAAGTTCATTTGGGTAACACTGGTTTGGGTTTCCAAGACACTTTTTAACTGCTTGAGGGCTCCAGGATACAGATCAAAGGGGTTTGCACAAAAACACCTGAAGAGAAATAGAAAAAGGGAGGGTTGGTCAAAGACAAATCGAAATCAAAGAGCGAGAAAAGAGGAAAAAGGGTTGGGGGGTGGGTGGTGGGAATGGAGGTGGTGAAGGAAAAAAAAAAAAAGCCGAAGCAAAGATAGTTGAAGGATACTGAAGGATGACCAGAATAAAAAGGAATCCAGATATAACCCTTGCATGAGAGCCAACAGAGAGGACAATGAATTACCAAAGAGAAAGTGGAGAAAGAGCGAGATTCAGATGGGAGAGTGAGACATGGAACAAGTACGAGAGAAAGGGAGTGGCCAGGTGCTTCATCATCTCAAGTGACAAGCACAGCGGTCATGCAGGGTGTGACTGTGTGTGTGTGTGTGTGTGTGTGTGTACGTTGGAGTAACATCGCCAGCGGTCAACTAACCGTCTGGCCAAAACCCATTCATTTTCCAGCCTCTGGCCTCCATCCAGGTTTCAGCTCCAGCGCTGTCCCTGCTCCCTCCACTACATCTTCTTGTGTTGTGTTATGATCATGTGGATGGTGATTAAGAAAAGGTCACTGAAATTCCTCTCATACCTCCAGCTGAACACATGCCAGCTTTCACGGCAGCCTGCCTGGCCATATGGATGTTAGTTGGCGGGGATTTACTTACCTCAAATTGAAGCTGCTTTATTCTCGACATCTGGCTTCAATTGTCTAAAAAGGGCCCAATTGTGGTTTTATCCATAAGCAACAAGGGGTTGTGAGTGCTCATTTTTAGCCAACTTGCACTTACTGTTATAATGTAAAGGATAAAACAAGTGGTAAGGTTAATGCTTACATTTAGGGATGAATTGATAAGGATGCTGGTATCAGGTACTGGTCAAATTACAATATCAAGAGAAGACACAATATTTCGTCTCTACCGTACAATTAACAAGAACTCTTGGAGAGGACAAACCTCCCCCAAGCCATAACGATTAAGTACACAGCACGACTTGCTGGTCCCCCTGTTCTACCACACTTCCAAAGCAATGGGTTTTCCCATGCTAAATTTAAATTGCCACCATAAGCGCAATCTGGTTCAGATCTGGATGAAACTTAGTTTGACGTTAAAGCCTCTGATTCTGAACATACATCGTGAATTTCAATTAAATCAGAGGTGTTTTGACGGAGATATGATTCTTTAAATATTTTGCCCATTGTAAGAGGTAGAGATTTTTTTTAATTTGGATCATTTTTGTGACCTCATTGGTGCATGGATTTTTACCAAAATTTCAGGACAACAACCTTGGGTGATCACCTACCCCTAATAAAAATTTCAGATTGGTCTTAGGGTTATTAAAGATTTTATTAGGTGAGGTACAACTAATACGGCTGCTGTTTCTTCAGAAATCTTGATTTAATTTATTAAATCAGTTCTTTCTTGTTTCTCCTAATTTTGTTCCTAATATTATCAATCCCACTCATCAGAGAAGGCCTTCCACAAGGGAGGATGAAGGCAAACATGTGCTTCCTCCAAGGCACGTAATGCATGCATAGTCATAAGCAGCGTAACTCATTCAGAGGAGAGCACTATCCAGCCTTTCATATCCAAGAGCTCACAAATACCCATGACTGGCTAGATGTCAGTCTAGTCGCATGGAAGAAAAATGTATTTCATCCCTCCCTCGCTGAGAGCTAGGCCAATTAGCTGTCATAAGCTATCGGTCACAGATGGCTGTGTGCATCACACAGGGCTTAAGCTCACAACCTAAATGCTAGATGATGGCTAAAATGGTGTTCTGTTGGACCTCTCAGAAGCCCAAAAGCAATTCCAAAAAAGAGTTCTAAAAGTGCATGAAGCAGCTTTACCTCTTGAGTGGTAAAAAAAAAAAGCACTGAAGATGATGTCCCAAAGATCTAAAGAAAACACACAATTTCTTTTTACTGTATTACACAACAATTTAGACATATTGTAATATCCATACCAAGCTGTTATTTGCTTGTAATGTTCCTATTATAGAAAATCAATTGAAATAATAATTTGCTAATTAATTTAAATTTTACAGTTAAGTTTTTTTATAGAGCTGAATTTTTTTTTTTATAAAAAAAAAAAACAACATATATAGTGACATCATGGTTAACACATCTATGATCTAACACATCATCCCGGGCTCGGCCAGGGTGTTTTTAATTGGATTTGGATGTTTTACCCATGGTGGCATGCATTTCTTCTGGGTACTCCTTCTTTGCTTCCCAAAGACATACACATTTGGCTAACTGGGTGCTCCAAATTATGCCTAGGTGTGAGTGTGAATGGTTGTGTGTGTGTACTGACCCTGTGATGGACTGGCGAGCTGTACAGGGTGTACCTCTTTTGTTTAAGGTGTGTTTATACTCCAGCCTCCCTGCGACCCTAGTATCACGGCAAATGAATTAATGAATTTCAGAGTAAAAAATATATATATACACTATCAAGCTGAGACAGTTATTAAAATACGAATGCGGTATAATGAAGTTGCAATGGTTTACCAGTTTTCTGTCTCCCAAAGCGTTCTTCGAACAGAAGACTAGAGCGCAAAAATAAACACCTTTTAAAGCATTTACTGCACTGCAGTGTGCAAAATTGTAGAAACACTCAACGCTACTAGGCAATCTTTTAGTTGTTAAGGTAAAAACAGGAGTGTTCGCCAGATGAATAAAAGAAAGGCTCCATGTCACACGCTATTAATGGAGGAAAAAAGGAAAAGTGTTCAACATTAGGTGGGGGGCACACACAAGGTTCCTATTAAAGTGCAGAAGCAGCGAATGGAAAACATGAACATGAAGACGAATTGCCTTTTGGTAAGCATCATCAAACCAGAGTGCTATGAATTATGTCATTTCTAATCTAATATCTGCTCCTTCTGTACGCGCTCGTTCACCGTTCCTCTCCTCAGGTACCTGCCGAATGCAACAACCTTTACATAATACAACAAAAACAATTTCCTCATGTGGAAGCAGATTGGAATATCCGCCGCTCCGTTCTCCTGAACACCAAATAATCATCAGGGGATTTATGTTTGGGGGCTTGTATTAAATTAATTGCACATACTCGCAACAGGGCAAGAAGAATAACTTACAGGAAATGGGTTTCACCTTGCGCTCGTATTATTGCTCGAAAATATGCACTACGCTCGATACACTTCACTCATCTATCCTCAGGTGTAATATATTCCGAATTAACATGCTAAAAGATGGCGCGGCGATGCACACAGTGCCGGTAGATGCACACGCACGGGAGTGTTTAAATATTACTGGCTTTCCTCGAGGGCAAGGATATCATTCACCGTGTTTGAGGAATTGCATGACTCAAAGGGACAAAGATAATGGAAAAGCCCAGGTTGCAAGTGTGTGTGTGTGTGTGTGTGTTTGTGTGTGTGTGTGTGTGTGTGTGTGTGTACATACATGCCTTGCTGTTGTGCATGTTATTTACTGAGATTAGAGACTGCGCTCCAAGGGACTTCACAGCCTAACACACCTCTGAGGTTCGAGGGAAGGTCGAGTTATATGTGGCCAATGTTTCATACTTATGTGACAGATGAGTTATGTACTCATAGTCTATTTTACTCCTTAACTCGTTCACCTCACAACATGGGCAAAGTCATATACACAGAGTATGCAGACATCTCTCTCTCTCTCTCTCTCTCTCTCTCTCTATA
>JAOUQZ010000035.1:33922478-33941929 GCA_028564935.1 Neosilurus hyrtlii
TTCCAATTTTAAAGTTGGATGAATGAAAGGAAACATGGCCCCAGCAAGAGAGATGTTAATTAGAACAATGGAAAGCCGTATAAATCTTATTCAAGAAGGAAATCGAACACAGAGTGTGGCAAAAGTTGATGGTTACCAGTTAGCCACATCTAAAAGTTAATGTTGATGGTTACCAGTTAGCCACATCTAAAAGTTAATGTTGATGGTTACCAGTTAGCCACATCTTGAAGGAAGTACAAAATAGGACTAAAGTGAAAGTTTATAAAACAAGAATTGTACTCCAGCTGTGGGCGGAAAGGAGGTAGATTGTACTGATTGTTCTGACCACAGTTATTTTTATACATATGTACACACTTTGTTGCCCTGTAGACACGATACAACAGAGCATTTGCCATACTGGTTCCATGTACGTGGAAACTGAGTGCTCTTAATAAACAACATATACATATATGCTCATTTTAGTACTTCAAATTACAGCACAAAGGTCTTGGGTTCGAGTCCCTGTGTTGAGTTTGCATTTTCTCCCTGTGAGAGCACACACCGGCAATATGTGTGTGCATCTGTGAGCTGAACTGGCATGTAATGCATGATGGTTTTCATCTGTGTTTCACCTGATGTGCAGGTGTGCTTGCAGAGAGAAGTGCAAAGAGGGAGGGAGAGAGAGAGAGAGAGAGAGAGAGAGAGAGAAAGAGTCAGTCATACTGCAAAGTTGATTTAAAGCACAATGTAGAAAGGGAGGAAAAGTGTCACATAAACACATCTTATCACAAGCCTGCTCCACAAGTCCTCATATCCTGAACTTGAACAACCACATGTCTGCTGCACTCAGGATTTAAAAAAACATTAAGAAATAAGCCTTGAAAAACAATACAAATACAGAAATACCAAATCAAACCAGAAGTAACATCTACTTGAATGCAATTACCTGTACAGTGGATTAAAAAGTGTGAACTTCATAATGAGAGAACCGTTTGTACATCAGCATTTGAATGTTCAAGAGAGCAGAAGATCCAGTATTAGAAGTAGGATAAATGGTCTGAACAATGAGTCTCAGAGTCTCAGAGAATTTAAGGTTTTGTCCATAAGCCCCACTTTAAACAAGCAAGCAAACACTTCCAAACCTTTAAAGCAATAGAAACCCTACCACTGAGCTAGCCTTCAACATTAAAGCTCTGAATCACAATCCATTCTACTAAGAAAGCTCAACTCCAAGCTCAGTCTCCCCCCTTAAAGTCCACTGAAATGTAATGAAAGGTACTCACATCTCACACGGAGGGACAGTACAGGTGAACGGTGCTCTTCGTGACCTGTCACAGCACAGGTATAATTGCCCGCGTCGTTTACATTAGCAGTCTGCAGAGTCAAAGTGTTATTGTGGGTGTTGTTCATATCAATACCATTTTTGTACCAGATGAATGCAGGACTGCTGGGGAGACTCCAGGTGATATTGGTATTGCACGTTAAAACTGGTTTACTTCCCTTCACCACCTTGTTAGGAGTCTCCACTGTGAGCTCTAAATGAAGGGGAGATTCAATAGGGTTTAACACTTCCATCTACACGTTTTAAACAAATATATATATATATATATATATTCCCAGTGCTGACTTACGGAGACTCGTCATCTGAGAGAAGATAATCAGTTGAAATGTGATGATGATGATGTTGATGATACTGATGGGTGACATCCTTTATCTGTAAAATAGAAAATAAATTAATAAAACCACCAAATTCTTCAAGCGTTTTCTCATGAAGAAGTAAACTCTGATTACTCTTTGCGAGTGCATTCAGTGGTTTTAGAATTTTCCGAGTGAAATGCTTTTGAGAACTCGAAGGAGTACATGTTTTTGAGAAGGCATGTTTAAGGATGTCTTACTCCATTCTAAGAAAAGCAACAGGAACCATGTAACAGTTTCTCTTCCTCTTTTCACTGATGAACTATTAAAGGTTTTGTGTTATAGAGTCCTTACCTGCTCACTGTCACTTTACTGCTTCAGAATAAATCTGGCTGACTCCTACATGAACTGATGAGTAACGATAAACTGGAATAATAGTGTTTGTGATGCAGGAAAGTGTATGTCAATGATGAGTGCATCTGCAACATTGCATCATTTCCTCTTTTCTATCAATACTGAAGATTTGCTCAACCACACAACTTAGAGCAAGTGTCAGGAAATTATAAGGGATGTGATGCAATTTTAGAAAAAACCTTAACACAGAAATATTAATCTATTCAACCATTCATTCATCTTCTGAACCGCTTAATTTTATCATGATCATGGGGAGGCTGGAGCCTATTTCAGCCAACTCCAGAAGAAACTGGGGTACACCTTGAACAGCTCGGCACTCCATTCACCCTAATACTCACATGTAGGGGCGATTTGGAACAGCCAGTTAGTCTAGTATGCACATCTTTGGACTGTGGGAGGAAGCAGTACTCAGAGTAATCCTATGCAAACATGGGGAGAACATGTATGAGCACACACATGTCCTTGCTAAACCTAGGAGTCAACCCAGGACCTTTTTGCTGTAAGATGGACATGCTAACCTCTACACCATTGTGCCGGCCAGAAATACTGATATACGGATATAAAAAAACAGGGGTAATCAAGAGCGTAAACCTCTGCCAAGTACATCAATTCCTTCAAAAAATCACATGAACCAAAATATCTGGATCCATACTTTTATTCAGATCATGTCCAATATTTAATGGAGGGATTTGTTTATTTATTTATTTTGTACAAAGCTCCATGTCTGTTTTGTTTTAATGAATTTTTAATAAAAGTTCACTCTGTACCAACTCTGCGATGGCCTGGCGAGCTGTCCAGGGTGCACTCTGCCCTTGCCCAGAGTTAGCCGAGATAGGCACGTCAGAGTCAGCTGACATTGGGCGAATGAACGAATAGACTGTATACCTTTTTCTGTAATTCTGCTAACAAACAAACCACAGTTAAACGATTACCTCCTTAATGGTGGTAAAACTGCTGTGTTTTGCTACCTTGTCTTTGTCCTAGTTATGTTTTCTGGATGTAATAATTATGCCTGTCATGACTAGTGAAGCCTTGTAGGAGACACTCTATAGGAATCTGGTGCCATTTCAAATTTCAGTGGACTTTCCCAGTTCAAAGTACATAAACCTTCTCAAGCAGTTCACAGATCAAGATATTAAGCTAAAATCAGTGACCAAAAATATCATTCTGCAACCTTCGCTACAGGCTTGTTCATAAGGGATGTATGGGGTTTGTAGAAAAGTGTTTGAAGTTTAAATTCATTAATCAAGTTGCTTTTACTATGTAAAGCAGCTTTGTAACAATGTAAATTGTAAAAAGCGCCATACAAATAAAACTGAAAGGGCGGCATGATGGTGCAGTGTTTACCATCAGAGCAAGGAAGTCTGGTTTCGATTCCCGGGGTTTCCTCCCACAGTCCAACAACATGCACAGTAGGCTCATTGTTGATGTTCTAATTTGCCCCTAGGTGTGAGTGTGACTGTGAGTGTAAATGGTTGAATGTGTGATGGCCTGGCGAGACGTTCAGGGTGTACCCCGCCCTTGTCCAGGGTCAGCTGAGATCGGCTCCAGCCTCCCCACAACCCTAATTAGGATTAAGCAGCTTAGAAAATGAATGAATGAATGAATTGAATTGAATCATAAACCAACATGCAGCTGTTTGAAAAACCTTCTAGGAAGGAAAATTAGGTTCAACTCAAAACTCTGGATATCATCTGTTCTTAGAAAATCAATCCACTTCAATAATGATGAATTATTTAGTAAAATAAAAAAAGAGCTTAATCGAGCAAAAATAAGTAATATTTGAAGAGACATTAAAGAAATGTTCATGTAAATCTTAAGCCCTAAGTGTAAACATCTCTTACTGAGATCACCACCTCTTCAAACAAAGTCTTGTGCAACGCCAACGATATATATCTAACAATGTTAATCAATATTTTGCTAATAGGGCCAGTGGTGGCCTGGTGGTGGGGTGCTGGCTTACTGATCTGAAAGTCAGGTGTTCAAGCCCCACTATCAGCGGGTTGTCACTGCTGTCCCTCCAGAGCAGCTAACTTGGTTATCAAAGGCCTGCCACGTCTCTTACTGTCTGTGGTGAGAGGCATGTAAAAGAACCATTGCTGTCGTTCATAAAGAGTAGGTTATTGGGTTGCCGTCAGCGTGTTCCTGCCCTGTGATGGCCTGGCGAGCTGTCCAGGGTGTACCCCACCCTTGCCCAGAGTTGGCTCAGATAGGTTCCAGCCTCCCTGCAACCTTAATTAGGATTAAGCGGTTCAGAAAATGACTGAATAAATGAATTTTGCTCATGTTGGTAAAGAATTAAGCCAGGTTTAATTTATAATATCAAAATCTCAAAAGGAAAATGATCCCTTCAGTATTCTTGTCCCATTATTTTTGCTTTTAAATTTTGTTATCTCAAAGACTCCAGAGATATTACATAATATTTTATTCTCTTCTGGTGCTGTGACTGATTCCTTCAGAATTTCCCGTGTGATTCCTCTATTCAAACCTGGATGATTGTTACAGATGACAAATTCTATATTCATTATAATTCTATATATATATATATATATATATATATATGTATATATATATATATATATATATTGATGTTACAACACACCACTATCCAATATAAATAATAACAAGAGCCACCTTGACTGCATCATTAGTGACATCATCCAGGTGCGTTTCAGTCTAACTGGTAAACATTGGGTGAAACTTCAGTGCTGGTTCACAGTGTTTATAAAGAATGCAACATTTTTTAGTACTTATTCATTTGAAGCTGGACATTTGTAGAATTCACAAGAGATTTCATAACTATAAATGTATGTAAGGTTAACCCTCCATCATGGCATTATTTGAAGGTTGGGGTTGTCCCTAACCCCCAATCCCTCTGACCTATTTGCTTTTACCAATGTTGACTTCATGGTTACATTAATAAACTGAGCAGGCTATACACCCTGTAATATATATGGCCCTCTATATTTATACATTTCACTATATTCTGGGAGTCATAATGATGACGAGCTTTCCTTTTTATTAAATAAAAAAAAATAAACTACAAAATAACACAAAAATAACAGATACACACCACACAAAGTAATAAACAGTAATAAAATACACTTGTTCGAACATGCACTATATGATCAAGATAAAGATCAAATAAAATTAAAACAGCAATGATTAAACAGCATATTATAGATTTGATATAAATATAATGAGTAAGCTGTATACCTTTGCTAATTGTAATGCACATTTGAGAAAAAGCTGCAACTTTAGCAGCAGTAATTCATCACCGACAAGCAGAAAAATACACTGAAGACACGCCATCAACTTGAGATTTCATCTTCAGGTAGTTTTCACGACAGCCAGTTCCTTCACAAAGTTAAGGTCCATTCATGTTCAATGTTAAAGACGGATACAGAGCCTTTTATTAATGCTCCACAGTTATTTTGTATTTCTGTATTTGTGCAGGTTTTAGGAAAGCTTACGGATGCGTAAGGAAAGAGTTGCACCACCAGCAACCACAGGGGCGAAGAAACAAATAAACTAAATAAACTAATAAACTTATTAACTGAAGCAAAGCAAAAAAAAATTCTCAATCTTCATGTCAAAACATTTAATGACCTCTCCTATTTTAAGAAAGTTCATTATGATCTCCTTCATCATCACCATGTTTGTGCCTTCTAGCCTATGAACTGCCCCCTAGTGGATGTATTGCATAATATCAATAGCGTACGGAAGTATGTGGACGGCTGATCCAAATTGCTCCTCGTTGTGAGTGTAGGTAGGCAGAGTTGTGTGTGTTGGCCCTGCAATGGACTGGCGATCTGTTCAGTGTAGGCCACACCTTCACCCAGGGCTGGCTGAGACAGGGCGGCACTCATACTGTTAAACAGGGCAACACTGCATCCACACGAGAATCAACGAGTGATATGCTACCATACAAAGTCAGCAAAATGACCAGTCATTCATTCATTTTTTAAGCCATTAAATCCTAATTAAGGTCACAGGGAGGCTGGCACCCATCTAAGCCAAGTCTGGGCGAGGCCAGGGTATATCCGAGACAGCTTGTCAGGCCATCGCAGGGCCAACACACTCACACACACACACACAACCATTCACACACTCACACCTAGGGGAGATTTGGAATAGCCAATCAGCATAATGTGCATGTTTTTGGACTGTGGGATGAAACTGGAGTACCTGGAGGAAACTTACACAAGAATGGGGAGAACATGCAAACTCCACACAGAACCGGCCAAGCCCGAGAATCGAACCAGAGAGATTCTTGCTGTGAAGCGGACATGCTAACCACTGCGCAATCATTTTGCCCTGAAATGAGCAGTGAGAGGTGAAATTTTCTTAAGCGAAACAAAGGGGGCGGGGTTTTGAGTGATTGCTAATCAGAGTTTAAAGATACCATTGATTAACAGATGCAGTCAAACACTGAGTTCTCAGTTTTATTTGCAGAGTTTGAACTAAATAAACTAAGAAATGAGTTTGCAGTTTAGCAGGAAAGTGACGTTGTTGCTTTCGGCGTGAAAACAGCTTAAAGTGTCAAATTTTATAGAAGTGTTAGCTTTAGATCAGGAAATTTACAAGCACTATAGTTTATTAAAGTAAGCTTTACCCTAGCAGTTATCCCTAAAGTTAGCCAGCTAGCTTGTTGCTAAACCATATCACTGTTTACTGCTGTTGTCACTTTGGTGAATTTTCTGTCCAAAATGTCATGTGACAATGTCATGTGTCTGTGCCCATTTGGTGAGTTTCCAGAAGCTTTCCACTGTGCCCAAGGGGAAGTTGTGCCGAGGGTGAATAAAAGTGATGAAGGTTGTTTATTTCACACTGCTGTAGATCACGGCGGGATCCTCAGCACTGAAAATCCTACAGAAAGAGAATAAATGAAGACACTGAGATCAGAAGATCGTTTCCAGCCCTGTTTGAATGAAGGAAACAGACCTGTTCCTCTCACCTGTGTTCAGAACCGGTGCGAGTAAATACAACACTAGCGTACTGAACCTTCTTGTCTTCAGAGCTAGAAGCTTTCACAGCAAAGTTCCCGTGGTCAGGTGCACCCCTGTGTACAATGCTGGTGTACAAAACTTCATCAGGATCGGCCACGGATGAATCAGATACAGTGTTGATTGGTTTTGGTTTGGTTGTCTCAGCTATGGTGGCATAAGAGTTACCCTGAAGTGGGGGAACATGACATCAAAGAGACAGAGGCATGAAAATGCTAAACATCATCATTACAGCTTGATTGATTCATTAAATGTTGTCATATCCAGAAAATATCCAGAGGGGACCCTTGAAATCCTTCAGCAAATAAGCAGTGAACCAGGCAAGGTGTTGCAGTACATCGAGAGACGCTGAACATTATTTACCAGTGAAGACTTGTACGTCTTAAAGCATGAATGGATTAATTGTCAGTACCTGGTCCAGGACTCTGTTTATCTGTAGCCCCCTGCTGGCTGGACTGTATTTTTCCACTGTCTGTTTTTGTTTTGATTTGCCATGTGTTCTTCCCCATTTCCTGTCTTTGTTTTCTTTCTCCCCAGATTTTTTCCTCACCTGTTCCTCATTCACTCCATTACTCGCCCTATTTATACCCTGATCGTTCTGCGCCTCACTCTCAGTTCATCACATGCCTTGTGCTCTCTGTGGCATACCTGTGTTTAATGTATTTTGTCTAAGATTACTGACTCTAAATATTTACTGAAAGCCTTCTTTTAGTATTTTTGGATTTTGTTGTTTGAACTTTTACTTTTAATCTCAAGAGATGTGTGTCTGATCTGTGAAGCTTGAGTTTTCTTTTGGACTTTTTGACTTTACTGTACCGATCACCTAATTTTTGCTGCCTGGTTTTGTTTAAGTTCAGCCAATTGAAGAAGAGAATTGAACTTTTTTGCATTTGTGTCCAATTCTTACATAGAAACCTTGACAGTTTTTTTTTTCAATTAAAAAATGAAACATGGACTGAGTTCTAAGCTGCTTTTCATGCATAAACCAGAGCATAGGTGCACCTGGTATAGATGGAACTCCGACTTAGAGGATTACCACCACAAATAGATGACTGATCTAGTCTTCAGTTCAAAACATTAAAGCTATTCCTTTCTTATGACTCGACTCTGATCACTGAGTTATAGACTCCAAAATTAATGTGCATTTTACCCCATCGAACCAGATGCCAAAAGGGAAAGAGCAGTCATGGAGCAGCTCAAGGAAGATCATGTTAGGAAAGCATTTGTTAAAATGATAGAGAATTTTGAGCCGACAAGAAAAAAAGATGATACTGAAATATGTTCGAATCTAAAAGTAACACTCAAATGTATGATCCGAAGAATAAATAAATAAATAAACAAATAAATAAATAAGAGGATGTATAGTTAAATATTCATTCATTTTCTTTTTTGAATCACTACAGGAGAGAATAAGAAAAAGCAGTCACCTTTCTGGACAGAAGAAGTAAGCACTGTAGAGACTGAGAAAAATACGGCCTTTAAATGGTAGATGAAAAAATGACCTCCGGAGAGCAGAAGAACTAATGAGATGGCTAGAAATGCAGTTAAAACTATGATGTGCAAAGCTATCAAACGATTATTTGGGTGTATTTCATAGGATTTTAATGAAGTATAATTAAGTTGTACAGAAAGTCAAGAACAGAAAGATGTCTTTTGATAAAAAGTGGGGAAATGGGGAATCTTCTTATTGACCCCACTGAGTTGGATGCACTCTGGAAAGAATACTTTGAAGATTTGTTCAATATCAACACAGAAACACAAACTGTAGGGGACTTGGAAGCTGGAAATTCACTAATAGATTAAACCAAAGCGATATGTTTACTCTCATGTGCAGGAAAACTTTAAGAGCGCGCTGTAAAGAATACTCTGAGACATAGTTGATCATCGTCTACATGAGTCTTACCATAGCTTCAGATCAAACTGGGGAACGGCAGAGCTCTGTTTCGCTTTAAAGTTATTACTTTTGAAATCTTTGGAGTTTAATTTTCCGAGGTAACTAGAAGTCCTTGATCTCAAAAAAGACTTTGATCAAGTTCCCCACTACGAACTGTAGAAGAACATCAAACAAGCAGAGTACCAGATTTCCCACGAGCTGAGGAGTGTGAACAGACTCTATATGCACCAAACCTGACTACAGTGTGACCTCCTGGATCCTGCGAGCTGTGGTTTGATGTTAGATCTGGTGTGAGAACAGGGTCGATATATTTTTACCATCCTGCTCATCATATTAAAGAACCTAATTAAAAAACCTGGGAACAAGTGAGAAGGAGAGAGGAATCACAAAATGAAAAAAAGTTTGCTAATGTGGACAACGTGGCGGTCATCAAGTCTGATCCACTGAGCTTGAACAACTCTGTTATGATGTGGAATACAGTGCTGGTGTAAAATTAAACCTAGAAAAGAAACTAATGATGACAGCCTAAGGAAATGAAAGTGGAAGTTGATGGAGTTATTCTAAAGCAAAAAAAAATCAAAATTTGACTGCAAGGCTCCACATGAAAATGTCGTCATTGGGCAGTATACCAAACCCACTCCTGTAAAAAAAAAATCTTATATCTCATTCATTCATAATTCATTGCCATTTGAACCAGCCAATTAGCCTACTGTGCATGTTTTTGCACTGTGGGAGGAAACCAGAGTGCCCGGAGGAAACCCAACAGAAGGTGTGTGTATGACAGCACACACAGTTAAAAGCATCTCATGTCTGTGTTTTTTAACTTCAGATTTTGGGTCAAACAACTTTTTTTTATCTCTCCACTATTCATACTTCTGAATATAATATCTCATCGGGAATTTAAGTCTTGCAGCAGCACTTCTATTTCCGAGCAAAAAAAATTCTTTCCCATTAGAATTTTTCTGTGGATTTGCAACTTTATCATTGTTTCCGTCTTCAAGAATATACGTGTGAGCACACACTGCTATGTCATTTTAAGGGGATTTATGGGGTGTTCACCTACTTATGCTCCTGGGAACTATCAAGTGCTTTCGATTTATAAAGACAATAGAACTCACCAGTTGTAAAATACAGCTGTAAACAAATCTTATCTTGTTTAAGGAAACATAAGAATCTTCTTAAAAGGAAACTTAAGAAGAGATTGGTGAATGAGGCTCAATGTTCAAAATAACTATCTCAACAATTATTATTGTAGGTACATTTATTTACCTCATTCAAACTTTGTTCAGCTGGAGAATGATTCCTTTTCTTTTTCCTTTTAAACACAGAAAAAACAAACAAACAAAAAAATAGGAAATTAAATATAATACCTATTTAATCCGGTCACAGAAAACACCAAACATACATTACATGGCTAATCGTATGTTTCCTCCTGATCATCACACCCACATATAATCCCCAAAGGTATGGACACAGAGTTGTGTGTGTGTTTATATGTTTTCCTTCACCTGAAAGAAAAGGTTGGCCCTACAGTAGACTGGAGCCTTGTTCAGGGTGCATTAGTTTCCTACAGGTACACGCATTTCCTCCACCATTTCTAAGTTGTTAGTCTTTGTTTAGCTGTCCCATAAACATGTGAAATGTTCAGGGTTTGACTCCACCTCATGACCAGTCACCTGGCACAATGTGGGACAACCTTCCCCACGGCCATAAGAGTATTCAAATTGTAATGAATAATTAAACAAACAAGGGCAGCAGGTGGTTCAGTGGTGAGCATTTGGATCTTTGTGTGTAGAGTTTACATTTTCTTCCTGTGCCTGCAAGGGTTTCCTCTGGGTACTCAGGTTTTCTCCCATTAGTTCAAATGGCTACTTAAAATTTTGAAGAGGTGTGAATGTGGGTGTGTATGGATGTTCATCTGTGTGTTAGTCCTGCAATAGAATGACCTGCCCAGGATGTACCCCACCTCTCACCTGAAGTCTGCTGTGATTGGCTCCAGCAGTGTAGATAATGGATACATGGAAGTACAAGGCGTGAACCTGTCCCAACTTGACAGGGCAGTTGGTCAAAAACAACCCCCAGAGCTCAAGTGTCCTTCCAAGAGCCCTTACTTCAACTACATGCAACATGTTTGGGATCAACTGGAATCCTGACTGTCCAAACATCAGGTCTGACCTCACTAATGTTCTTGTAAATGAATGAACACAACCCCCCCACAGACGAAAATCTATTTGAGATCTTACCAGAAAAGTGGAGCTCTTTATTACAGTAAAGGGGGAATAAATCTGGATGGAAATGTTCAATAAACCCATAAAGGTGTGATGGTCAGGAGACCACAAACTATTGGCCAAAGAGTCTAAATAAAACTTGTTCATTAAAAACCAAAGTGTTTAGTGTAAAATTATACAAACATACAAGGCTAAAACCTTAACTGTCTAAAAGAACACAAAATCTGTTCTTACCTTGTAAACAGGAAGAAGACACTCAGACAAACACACACGAGCGCAACAGCCCCAGCAACTGCATACACACCTATGATCTGAAACCCTGTGCGGAGGATGATGAGAAATAAATCAGTGTTTGATATGAAACAGTGTGATTGTGATTCATCGATTTACACCGTCATCACTCTCACCGTTTAAAGTGACGGACACTGCAGCGGATCTCTCAGAACCGTGTTTATTCTGAGCCTTGCAGTAGTACTGTCCACTCTGTACAGCTCTGTAACTCTGTCCAGATCCTACAGGTGAAGATTCTTCCTCCTTAAACCAGGTGTAGTTCTCCACAGGGGGATTGGCGTCACTGCTGCAGGTCAGAGTCACTGAACCGCCCTCCAATATTTCACAAGAGGAGCTGTTAGATACTGAGACGTTTTTTGGAGGATCTAAAATGAAAGTTTACAGTAAATTTGTGATGGTTTTGTCTGTAACTGATTGTGAGGAAATTTTAAGCTATAACTTACACAGAACATTCAGAGTCACACCGCTGGAGTTCTGATACCCGACTTCATTACTGCACTTGCACTTGTACTCTCCACTGTCCCCAGAGCTGATGTTGGAGATGGTGAAAGTCTTTCCTTCTCTGACTGATTTCTTTCCCTTAAACCAGGTGTAGATCTTCACAGGTGGATTAGCGACACTGCTGCAGGTCAGAGTCACTGAACCGCCCTCCACTATTTCACCAGAGGAGCTGATGGACACTGACATGTTCTTTGGAGGATCTATAGAGTTTCACAATAGGAGTGAGAAAAAAAAATCAGGATCATAATGAATGTTTATCTTGGTTTCTTTACTTTTATAAATATGACCTGCTTTATCAGCTATTAATGATACAATATATAAGCTGAAGGTAAATAAAACTCACATCTGACTCTGAGGGTTTGATCAGGAGAGCGGAGATCTTCATATCCTCCTACAGCACAGCTATAACTGCCTGAATCCTCAATCCTGACTGGCTGCAGGTGGAGTTTATTGTTTTTGACGGTATTTGTGGTTAAATCACGGCTGTTTTTGTACCAGATGAATGTTGGGTCAGTCAGATTGCAGGTGGTTTTACAGATCAGAACGGCCGATTGTCCCTCTGTGACTTTTGTAGGAACGATGACCTGAAGATCTTCAACAACCAGAGAAACAATTTAATCAGGAAAACTGTCCTGAAGTCAGTAAAGTGGCTCCTTTCATAACTCTGCTCTCTCAAAGTGTTTTTATATTTAATAATGTTCGTTTCAGGTCTATTTTCGGTTTTTAATAATTCTCTCAAATCATAAGTGTATAAGTTCAATCTCTTCTTTCTCAATTTTAATTATTTTATCTTTTATCAATTTTTTTTTACTCTAGAGACTCGCACCCCCCCCCCAGTGTTTTGTTCAGTAAATTTCAGTAAGAACAGGTTGAAGATCTTCATTAATCTGCTACAAAACTTCGACACTCCTGTATCTAAAGAGAGATTCTGCTCTGAGTGATAAATCAGAGGATTTTATTTACCTGTTACGGTGAGTTTAACTCCGGGTTCTCCTGTCCATTTTCCATTAATTTTATCTGTTATGATTCTGATGTAATACTTGTGTGTATCTGTTTTCTTCACATCTTCCAGTCGGAGGGAGAAGCTTTTCTGTTTATCTCTGAAATACTTCACTCTGTCTGAGTAGCCTGGTTCATTACACAGATTTGTCGGCTCTTGATTCACTGCTCGGTTTTTGAAAGAAAATATATTAGTCACTGTAACATGCTTTGGGTGTGTGTAAGTGCTGTTCATAAACACTGTAGATCCTTGTAAAGCACAGAGGTTTTTTTGATGGTATTTCACACTCCATTCCTTTCGACCAGCTCCTGAAACATTGCACATGAAAAAGGTCATTAGAGGTCATCATCCTGAGCGCCATAAAACACAGAGTTCACTTCCAGCTTTATTTCTCAACTCTGGGACTCTGCAGATGTGTGAGGAATAAACGTGTGTGTCTGAGTGTGTGTGTGTGTGTGTGTGTGTGTGTGTGTGTGTGGGTGTGGCTGTGTGGGTGCATTATAATAAAATAATATTGCCCCCTTCAAAAGTATTGGATCAGCACTTGTTATTGAAACAGTTCTTGTTGTGGACCGAAGACGTTTGTGTGAGTTTAAAGTGTGAAGGTAAAAATACAGATCAGAGTTTTAATCTTTATTTCCTGGTTTTTACACCTTGATTTATTTTCCAACATAAAACACACCTTGTATTAAATCATCCAGTTTTACAAGTAAGCAAAAGTTTCGGAACACGACAGGTGTTTCTTGTTACTGTTGAGACCTAGAATTTGTCTATATTCAAGGCTAGCCTATTGAGCCCATACCACCCAAAACCACTACTGATGAAAGGAATATGGTGAGAAAAACCTCACAACAACAGTCCATGACATCATGAACAACCTCCATAGAGCAGAAAGGGATCTATCAAAGTGCACTGTTCGAAGGATATTTGAAGAAAAATAAATATATATATTTTTTAATTTTAAATATTTTTCCATACTACAGGATGCAAATCACTCATCCACAGTATTGAAATGTGACAGTTCTGGAACGACGTTTTATGAACTCATGAGACAAAGCTTATAGCATGAAGAAGGAAAGGATGAACACATAATACGAAACATAAAGCTCATCTGTGAAGCATGGTGGTGGACGTGTCTTGGCTTGGGGCTGTATGGCTGCTTCTGGAAAAGGTTCAGATTTTTTTATGGAAGCAGAATAAACGCAGAAGTCTACAGAAACATATCATCTTCCAATTTGAACTAATACATTGTTTGTTTGTTCATCCGCCACTGCTTATCTGGATCCGGGACATAGGGGCAATAGTCTGAGGAGTGAAGCACAGACACTCCTCTCCCTACCTATGTCCTGGGTCTGCCACAAAGTCTCCTCCTGTTTGGACATGCCCAGAACTCCTCCCCTCCATGAACCACCACTGTGATGTGATGGAAGGGTTAAGGGTACCATAGTGAGTTGTCAGGGGCATTTAGCCCTTACTAGGGTCTCCCAAGGCAAAGTGCTCCTGGGTGAAATGGTTCTAAGACCCCTGATGATGAGGAAAATCAGGAGGCAGTGTACCCTGCCTTCATGGACACCAGTGCCCCACCCTAGAACCAGGCCTGCACAGGGGCCTATGGATGAGTGCCTGGTTATTGGGCCTGCATCCCAATCGGGCATCGCCTGAAGCAGAAAAATGGGTTTGTCCGCCCATGGGCTCACCACCTGTAGGATGAGCCACAGAGGTCTGGTGCAATGTGGATCGGTTGGCAGACAAGGGTGGAGGCCTTGGTGGTCTGAGCCCTGACTAAGTATAAAATGTGGTATATTCTCTATTAATTATTAAAATCCAGATATAAATGCCAGTTGTGTTCCAATACTTCTGGAATGAACAAGAGACAGTGTGACGAGTTATTGTTACCACCCCAGTGTTGATTATTTTCCTATAACAGCATGAAACCAAGAGTTTTATTCCCTCTTACGCTATAGAAGTTTATTAAAAACGACTTTTTATATATAAATACTTTTTATATATGTAATAATTTTTTGACATTTAATGTTGTGAAGTGTTTCCAAAAATCCCAATTCATGCCTGAACAGCCCTGTGGTGCAGGTTATGGTAGTATTGTATATATACTCCGTACAAGTTTCAAGAACGTTTTAAATAAATAATGAGATAAATAAATGAGCAGCGCTGACTTACCGAGAATCATCAGCTGAGAGAAGAGCAGCAGCCGGAACGTCATGATGAGCGACATTCTCAAAGAAAACGGTAAAAATCTATCAATAAATTAATGGAAAAAAACGCTGTGTTCTGGTCTTCATTCACCTCAAATGTGCAGATGTGCACTGTACGTGAGCATGGAAACGTCTCAGGATCACACACAAGATGTCAGAGAGCTGATCATGTTATAGGAGTTCTCATTTCTAACAAAAGTAAAAGCAGAAACACTGAAGTTTCTCTTCCATTTTTTAACATCTGATGTTTTTATCTATTCTTGGTGCAAAAAGCACATCAGAGATCAAACCAGAGCATCAGAGAACAACGACTTATGAAGGACGATTACGATGATTATGAAGGACGTTTTGTTATGACAGGCTGTGATGTCTTTAGTGAGATTTGGCCCACAATGCCTGGCAGCATTCTGCAAAACTGGAGTGTATGGAAGTAGGAGTCGTTATATATATATATATTTGTATATACCTGTCCCCTATCTGGGTAATTAATGGTTTATATATTTTTATACTTTGTTCATTTTAATTTAGGATAAGGATGCAGTTCGTGTGGGTTTCCTTTTCACACTTTCCCCTTTGGATTTTGTTGGTGATTAACTTTATTTAATTTGTGACTGTGTGCAGTTTTATTTATCCTTTGCATGTATTTTGCATGAAATGTTTTCTATGAAGTCCAGCAAACTTCTTGCACAACGTTCTTTTATAAACGGGAACGTGGCTGTGTTTAAAATGAACCAATCACCTTTAAGATCATGTTAAAAATAATAATCATGAAGCTTTTATCAGGGAAATGACTCTGTTCAACCCCCAATAAGGAGCAGCTGCTTCAGTAGGATTTTCTTCACATCTACTTGGTGAATAAGTAGATATAGATATATCTAAAGCGCTGACAGAGCAGGAACTGTGTGTCACTTGTTGAAAGGTAGCGATCAGGAGAGGAGACAAGCACATTTCCCGAACTTTACATCAGCCATAGAGCACTGTGAAGACCATCAACAATAGGTGAAGAAAATAGAGCAGCACAGTGACATCATCAAGAACAGGACACCCCTACAAAAAGCTGCAGTGAGACATCAGCAACATGAACACACTGCAGGAAAATCTGATCAGATCTGATTATACTTTCTGCACTGGTACAGTAATCTCATACACTTTATCCTTTGTATTCCCTGCCACGGTGAGCCATAAATGGTTTCTCCTCTCTCTCTTCTGCCTGCATTCTCTCATCGTCATCTTCCTCCCTGATATTCATCACTTCTACTTTTACACTTAACTTGCTTTACAAATGGTGGTGATCCTTCTGCAGACCGTACCTCAGTAAACACCCACTCATTCACTCATTTGCTGAAGTACTTAATCCTATCAAGGTCATGGGGACATTCGTCATTGGTCCAAGGCAAAGTACACCCTAAACAGCATGGCAAGACCACCACATGCACATCTATTCACACTCACACCTAGGGACGGTGTAGAACAACCAGTTAGCTTGTTTTTTTAACTGTGGAAAGAAAACCTGATGCCGTACTATTATTATTGTTATTATTGTTATTATTATTATTATTATTATTATTATTATTATTATTATTATTATACTCTTTGATATTTTTTACACTAGTAAAATCTAAATATTTTAAGAGTAATTGTATTTTGCAGTAAAAATTTACTCCAAGTGTCTGATACACATCATCAGGTGTCGGTCAGTCCGACGTTCTGCACAGAGGTAGGGTGGAGAACATGAGCAGGTTCTACTGAAGATCATAACAATCAGACTTTAATATGAAGAAAGCAGCCCCCTGGTGGACATTTTTGTAATAACTCACCTGATTGTCACCTTCATCCTCCTTTTTCTTCTGTCACTTACTTCTGCTGACACAAAGTTACATAAAAATTTATCAGCCAGAAACATTTTTATAATAATTAATCATGAATTTATCAAAAACATTATAAATATATCACAAATATTCTCACCTCAGATAGATGAACAAAGAGAGAAGAGCGGCAAGTACAGCAAGTCCAACTCCAACAGATACATACACTATTACAGAGACACCCAGGAGAGAGAGAGATTGAGAGAGAGAGAGAGAGAGAAAGAGAGAGAGGGATGATTTTGTATAACAGTTGGTGGACGGACACTGCAGTGGATCTCTCAGAACCGTGTTGATTCTGAGCCTTGCAGTAATACCGTCCACTCTGTTCAGCTCTGTAACTCTGTCCAGATCCTACAGGTGAAGATTCGTCCTCCTTAAACCAGGTGTAGATCTCCACGGGGGGAGTAGCATCACTGCTACATGTCAGAGTCACTGAACTGCCACCTATTAAGGTAGAGGAGACACTACAGGACACTGACATCTTCTTTGGAGGATCTAAAGGGGTCAGAAAGTGAGACTTTGAAATAAATGTTTTTAACTGTTATTGTTTGTGAGGAGATCTTCAGGTTTAACTTACACAGAACCCGAGTGCAGGCTTTGCTTATTTACCGACTCATTCCACCTCACAAGGCGTCAGAACGCTGTATAGGAGCAACTATTTAATTGATACTAACTTTGGTGGGATTTGGTTGGATTTGCCGCTTGCAGTGAGTGGCGTGGATCCAGGTTGCTCTCTCTAAAATCTTCACTGCCACCTGTTGGCCTTCCAACACTTTCTACTGAATTCTTCACCTCAATCCACTCTCCTGGTTTTAGGTCATGCAGGTCAATTTGCTTGGGTTCTGGCAGGGTGTCCTCCACCTTCTAATGAATTGCAGATAAAGCAGAAGAAAAGTTTGAACAAAAAAACAACATTTAATCTTTACATTCTCCTGTAAGTTTCTCAGGGAAAAAAAATGGTTCTCATGTGCATTAGTACAATGGGGAGTGCCCTAACCCATGATAAGCCTGTTTCCGCACAACATTTAGACAATTTCTTTTCAAGGTACCATTCTCACTTTCTACTGCTCCCCCGATAACGGGGTGATGGCCAAAGTGCCGTCTCAGGTCAAGATCAAAGTCTTTGCTACATGTGCTACACAGTTCATGAATGGAGTTCCTTTGTCACAGCCTATTAAGGTCGGAATCCCCCATCGGGAAATGATCACTGTCAGTAATGCTTTAGCTACCGCACTAGCATCCTGTTTGGAGATTGGGAAAGCCTTGATCCATTTAGAAAACATGTCCATGATAACGAAATATCATTGTTTACCTTCACTGGGTGTTAGTTCAGTGAAGTCCATCTGCAATAGGATGTGCAATCTGGGTAAATTTAACACCCTGCCTGCATTGTTTGTGGCTCAAATTATGCAATTTTCACAAAATTTCTGGGAGCAATTTGTTCAGGGAGCCTTTCTAAACCAGTGTCTAGGGATACTGTTGTACATTTTGATGCATACTTTGCATAGTACGGAAACATTTTTCTCGGTAAGCAAGATCTACCGTTGGGGCTGTAACAAACTCCTCCTTTTACCACACAGCCCACCCTTTATCAGGCAAGCTTCGCGTCTGGAATGGATGTGGTTTGTAGCTCTGCAAGGTCAGCTGTGGGAGTAGAGAACTTAAGCGTGTTAGATATTTCCACTACTGGCAGTGTGCTTCTCCTCCGGGTCAGAGGGGAGCGTTTGTGGTAGCTCAGCGTGTTATAGTGAAAGGCATTGTCCATGATTGTACTCAGTTTGGCCAGGATTCTCTCCTCTACCACGTTCTTAAGGGTGGCTAGTTTGAGTCCCTCCACAGAGCCTGCTCTCTTGCTTAGTTTGTTCAGTCTGTTAGCTTCCTTAGTGAGTAATAAACTTACTCACTCATACTTGGGTCATAGGGAGGCTGGACCCTACCTCAGCCAAAACTGGGCACAGGCCAGGGCACAGGACACTCACACTCATACCTATTGGTGATTTGGAACAGCCAGTTAGCCTAATGTATATATCTTTGGACTGTCAGTGGAAATCAGAGCTCCCGGAGGAAACCCACACAAGCACAAGGAGAACATCTCCACACAGAAAAGCCTCTCGCTGCCTCTAGGAACTTATTGCTGTGAGGTGGACATGCTAACCACTGCCCCACTGTGCCTCCCTGGTATGGAGCATGTTAAAGTACCACATCCTAACCACCACCCCACTGTGCTTCCCTAGTATCGAGCATGTTAAAGTACCACATGCTAACCACCGCCCCACTGTGCCTCCCTAGTATGGTGCATGTTAAAGTACCACATGCTAACCACCGCCCCACTGTGTCTCCCTAGTATCGAGCATGTTAAAGTACCACATGCTAACCACTGCCCCACTGTGCCTCCCTAGTATCAAGCATGTTAAAGTACCACATG
>JAOUQZ010000035.1:33942029-33957900 GCA_028564935.1 Neosilurus hyrtlii
AACCACTGCCCCACTGTGCCTCCCTAGTATCAAGCATGTTAAAGTACCACATGCTAACCACTGCCCCACTGTGCCTCCCTAGTATGGAGCATGTTAAAGTACCACATGCTAACCACCGCCCCACTGTGCCTCCCTAGTATGGGGCATGTTAAAGTACCACATGCTAACCACTGCCCCACCGTGCCTCCCTAGTAGAAAAATGTTTATTGATATACTGCCATCGTTGATAACTGGCATCATTAACAAAACACATTTCTGCGACCCTCATATTTAGGCCTGTTTACTTCAGATCCCCTTAGTAGCATAAACAATACAATCTACCAGTCTATAGTTTAGTCAATTCCAGTCATAAGAACCTCAAGCTGTGTATAAATGGTTTTCTTCAGAAACCTCACACAGTCTAAAAACAGGCACATTAGGCTGATTGGCTGTTTCAAATTGCCCCTCTTGTGTGAGTGTGAATGATTGTGTGTGTCAGCCCTGTGATAGTCTGATACCCTGGTGATGCTAAGAGAGAGAGAGGTAGAGAGAGAGAAAAAATAGAGAGATGAAGAGAGAGAGAGATGAAGAGACAGAGAGATGGAGAAAGAAAAAAAGAGAAAGGGTAGAGAGAGATAGACAGAGAGAGAGAGAAAGAGAGAAAGGGAGAGAGAGCTGGAGAGAGAAAGAGAGATGGAGAGAAAGAAAAAGAGAAAGAGAAAAAACAATAGAGAGAGGTAGAGAGAGTGAGTGAGAGAGAGATGAAGAGAGAAAGAAAGAGATAAAACAAGAGAGAGAGAGAGAAAGAGAGAGAGAGAGAGATGGAGAGAAAAAGAAAGAGAGATATGGAGAGAGAGAGATGGAGAGAGAAAAAAGCGAAAGATAGATAGAGAGAGAAAAACAGAGAAAGAAAGAGAGTGAGTAATGGTGAGAGAGATGGAGAGAGAGAGAGAGTGAGAGAGAGCACGATGGAGAGAAAAAGGAAGAGAGAGATGGAGAGAGAGAGAGAGCGAGAAATGGTGAGAGAGATGGAGAGAGAGAGAGAGAGAGTGAGAGAGAGTGTGATGGAGAGAAAAAAGAAGAGAGAGATGGAGAGAGAGAGAGAGATGAAGAGAGAGAGGGAGAGAGAAAGAAAGAAAGAAAGAGAGAGAGAGATAAAAGAGAGGGGGTAGAAAAAATGAGTAAGAGAGAAAGAGAGAGAGAGAGATGGAAAGAGAAAGAATAGAGAGATAGAATATTGCTAATAATAATTTGCTCCTTGTTTACTGTATGGAATAAGAGTGTTAGAGAGGATGTGAGAGTTCACAGTGACCAGCAAAAGACTGCATCCTGCCTCAAACACACACACACACACACACACACACACACACACACACACTGCACAGAAGTTAGAGGTACTGCTCAACAGCTTTCTCTCGAACTTAAACATATCTGAGGAAGCTCGAGTTTGAATAGTGCACTGTGGAGATGAATAAATGGTCTGACGCTCTTTTCATCCTCCTGACTGGTAAGATTTCATGATTTTTTCATCAGTTTTCTTTGTGTTAAAAAATAAATAAATAAAAATGAAATATTCAGTGGATCTTCAGGTTGTCATTTCGACTGACTGATACAGTAGTATAAAAACTGTTACAGCACATTAATATAAAATAACGAACCATGTGCAGGTATTGTTTTGTTTGTTTGCTATTAAAGAACAAAAGGACTGTTGTGTTGTTTGTAGTGTCAGTTGTGGGTGGAGATCTGGATGCCGATATTGAAGAGAATGGACATGAAGACGGTGCTGCAGTGATCCGGTGTCCTTACCCTGCAGAGTATACAACTCATCCCAAGTATTTCTGTAAAGTCATTTCTTCAGGATGTAAGACGCTGATTAAAACTGTTGGACAAACTCAGTGGGTGATTGCCGAGAGACTGTCTCTGAATGACAACACGGAGAAAAACATGCTGGTGGTGACTCTTAGAGATCTGAGACTAAAGGACACGGGACACTATGGCTGTGGGGTCGAAGTGAGAGGTCAAGACTGGTTTGCTGTAGTCCATCTAACTGTGAAGAAGGGAAGAGGTCTAAGTTTAAGAACTGTATGTTTATTTCTGATATATTATTGTTGCAGTGGGAATAAACTGATTTATTTATTTCAGCTACAGAACAACAGTCACAGATATTATTGACCACCGGAACCAATTCCACTAGTAAAGGTAAGAGATTCTATCATAGTGTGTAGCGTAACATAACTTCATTGTGACACCCCACAGGAACATGACCATGACCTGATTTTTGGAGGTCAAATTGAGGTCACTTGTCAGAGAACTGACCTTTTTCCATGCATTTACTGATCAATAATTTTCCAGTGTGTCGGGGTGAGGGTGGGGGGTGGGTTGGTAATGGATCCAGTGGATCTACTTGTTAATTTTTATTTGAAAAGAGATTGGCGAGGGAACGACTCCTTTAAGCTGCCATAAGATCAGGAAGAACAGGAACCTGTTGGTTTCAGAGATGTTTCATATCAGCAGACACAACAGAAGCATGTTCATGTTGTCTCATTAATTAATGACAAAAGAAAATAATCTAATAATTTCAGAATTCGGAATAGGGAGGCATGGTGGCGTAGCGGTGTTTCTGTGTGGAGTTTACATGATCCCTGTGTTTGCTTGTGTGTGTGTGTGTGTTGAACAGAAAGAACCCCTCCAGCAACAGTGACAAACAGATCAGGAAGTGCAATAGACAGCACAGGAAATTCACCTCAGCCCACAGTGTCTCAGTCACCATTAGGTAAGCAGAAAACAAAAGGTGTTAAACTGAATTAAACACAGACTAAAGAAAAACAGAAATAAAAATGCAAAGCTTGAAGACTCTACTGGAGACGTTATTTTAATACGAGGTTGACTGTTTTCAGGGAAAGGTGGGTGGATGCAAATATGGATTGAGGATTCAGACACTTAGAGTATACAATACCACATTGTGAGGGGTTTGGTGACTGTGAACATGGACCCTGCTCATTTTAGTTCATGGCTGAGATGTCTGTAGGCCACAGTGCACTCTGGGAAGAGTAGCCTGGAAGTAATGTCATGACAATTGTATCCATTTACCCATCCATTTGCTGAATCCCTTAATCATGCTAAGGTTGGGTGGAGTCTGTAGCCTGTATCTCAGCTGACTCTGGGCTAAGGTGGAGTACATCCTAAACAGCTTGCCAATCCAGCTCAAGGTCAACGACCTTGAACCTGTCATGTCATGTCACTTTCTTAACCGCTTAATCCTAATTAGGGTTACGAGGAGGCTGGCGCCCTTCTCAGGGCAGAGTACACCCCGGACAGCTCGCCAGGCCATCACAGGGCAGAAACACGCTGACGGTTATGCAGCTACTCTTGACGACAATCAGCAATGGTTCTTTTACATTCCTCTCACCATAGACAGTGAGAGACATGGCCGGCCTTTGATAACCCAGTTGGTTGCACTGGGGGGACAGCAGTGACAACCCGCTGATAGTGTGACTTAAACCCCCGACCTTGGGATCAGCAATCCAGCACCTTACCACCATAGTTTATAGTTTTCATAATTATAGCAATTAATTCAAGGACCATCGGATATTTAAATGTTTCACTGAATGTTAGTAGATGTTTTACTTGTCTTCTGATTTATGATCTAACCCGAGACATCGCAAACAATAATAATGCATCTTCACCTGTATTTTTTTCCCCTTTATTTCAGGTATGCAGGTTATGAAAGTTACAGAGGCCTTGACTTCAAAAGAGCCAAATAAAAAATAATAATAAAAGAAGAAATAAAAAATTTGTAGCAGTCATGCCTCCGAAAACAACCCTAGCAGCTCTATGAATATAAAAATAAACAGTATAAATTGTTTCTTCCTGGGCTTCAGTATTTCCACTTTGCTATGGTCGAGCAGGCTACATTTGTTGGGTAATGATATATGGAAGTTAAAACGGCACAATAAAACTGAATGGGAAAGGGGTGCCATTAAAACGGCACTGTAGGCCAAGGGAAGAGGAGAGAATGCAGAGAAATGCCAGGGTCCAATTGATCTGCTGCCCTGTACTGGACAGAGAGAGAATAAGTGACTGGATAAAAACGAGAAAAAGAAAATAAGAGAGAGTGAGCTTTGAAATATCTCTGTAGATACTGTTTTATTTTAAGGTTATGCTTTGCTATTTGAAGAACTGTGGTTCGAATAGGACTGAATATGTTGTTCCTGGAACAAACCCTTGTTAAATGTTGCGAAACTCACCTCCAATGTTATCACTTAGATTCCATTTATTTATATATTTATTTTAGTTCAAGTATCTCACATTTCCTGGTATTTAAATGACCAGTCCGTGGCTAACTTAAGAAGAACAAAAAAAAGAAAAAGAATATTTTTTTTTCATATTACATAAACATTGCATAATACTCTTCATTTATTTCTTAATACTCAGCGATTTGGATTTTCTGAGCACCTGAGCATAAAAAAAGGACTTTTGCGATACTGTGAGCATTATTTTCCTTTTCAAACTATGGCCCCGGGCTGCTTAGCTACAGCGTTTGCATATTTATGGCCAAACACAACCTTTACTCAACATATTGTAAGGTCTAACCTGATTAATTAGTTTCTATTTCAGCCTCGGCAAGTTTTACAGTAGTCCCCGGACACATAATGCAAATTCTGACTTTCTTTCTCACAAAAGATTAACTAGAATTGTAGGGGTTATTCGTGTATGCATTGTTCTGACTTACTGGATAATAATAATAATAATAATAATAATAATGATAATAACAATAAAAATAATAACAATAATGGCTTTATTTTAGCATTTAATCATCTAAAATATCTAGATTAAATATTATTTAAAAATACAATTTAATAATAATTATCTATGTACATTAAGTAAATTATAAATTATATAAATAGACATATTGGTGGTTAGTATGTCTGTCTCACAGCAAAAAAAAAAAATAATAATTAAAAAATAATAATAATTAAAAAAAAAAAAAAGAAAGAAAAATCATGGGTTTGAGTCCACAGCTTCGCAAAGGCTTTCCATGTGGAGTTTGCCTGTTCTCCCTGTGCTTGTGTGGGCTTCCTCCATATACACAGGTTTCCTCCCACAATCCCACAAAAAAAAAAAATAATAAAAAAAATACAAAAATTATATATATATATAAGGAGATGCCATGAGTCTGAAGGCATTACACCCTCTTAGAGACTCATGGCTGTACTTAACCATGGATCTCCCAAAATCCCTTAGAAAACCTCTTTGTATTCACACCTAAATGGGTATCTGAACTTTTCTTGAATGCCCCAAACTGCTGAGTCACTGATTGGGTTCAAAAGTAAACCAAAAACCCACATCAACAAGCAACTTTTTACTACCTTGTTGTACAAACGTCTCTCTTAAACATATTCGCTTGATGTTTAATGATCCGTAGACCCCCATCCTATTAAAACAAGCATGAGGATGTGTTTTGATCATCTTAGATAAGCGTGTCTGCAGAAAACAATGCTGTGAATGGAAGTGATACTTAACCTCCTCACCGACAATAATCTGTTGATGGCTGCACACTTTTGCACGTTGAGAACATTAGCGTATTTATGCTGCATTGCTTCTTATGTAGTCATTGCATGATAAGCCTGCGGTCCTGTAAATATAAAGGAACTTAAGAGGTTAATGTGATTTGTATTTGTTTGTTTGGCAGTGCAACATATTCTGGAAAAGACAGTACTGAGTTATATCGCAAGCGTGCAGTGAATTTATAGCATTTTATAAAATAAGTTATACAGGGTGACCCAGTAAATCTCCCAACATTTTAAATGTAAGTGAAAAAAGTACCTGTTAAAGGATTATCAAATTTATACACAGGACAAACTTCATTCAATACAGATTTTAATCATGTTTTAAAGATGATTAGCCTTCAAATGGTGGCCGTTATTGTCTATACACTCTTGGTGGTGATTTCTTAAAGTGGGCCATGTCTGGAGGAACGGAGTTCGGATCTCCTGTTGAATAGTAACTTTAAGGGCTTCAAGAGTTTCGGGCCGATGGGTACACAGTTGTGATTTAAGGCAGCCCCATGGAAAAAAATCACATGGGGCGAGGTCAAGAGAATTGGCCAGCCAACCAGCATCACCATACAACAAAATTATCCGATCGCCTCCAATGATCTTTGAACCGTGTATGCTGTAGCGCCATCTTGCTGTGTGCTTGACACCACGCCATGTTCTTAATACAGTAACTCCACCTGTTTACTTAATATGTTATTTTAACCATACATACTGACATATTACTGATATATTAGGAGATGTATGGCAGGAGTTCCATCATGGAGGTCTAATAATAATAGCATAAAAATGCTAAATCGAAACAATGTAAGCCATGTGATTAGATACAGAGGTTATTGTTCAGTCTGGGAATGGGGTTAGCATGTTTACTTTTTCATTTACTTTTATAGCATTTGGCAGGCACCCTCATCCAGAGTGATTTTTTTATACAACTAAGCAATTGAGGGTTAAGGGCCTTGCTGAAGAGCCCAACAGGGACAGCTTGGTGGAATCGCAAACCTTCGAATTAGTAACCCAGAGCCTTAAAGTGTACCTGTGGTGAATTGGTGTTACTAGCTATTTAAAATGATCACGTATAACATCAGCGGTTCCATCCGTGAACATCGTGCCTGTTTTCAAAGTGTTCCGACTATAGGCATACTCCAATACATGTTGTCTTTCTGATTGGCTGTTCCAGCCTGCTAGTGATGCCAATTCGTTGGCTTCGCTGGCCTACGGCACTGAGCTGTGTAGCATTACACATTATCGGCCAGTGCTGTGCTGTACAAACAACAAGCGTGGAAATCGCGGAAAACATTTCTTTTGTGTTACTAAACCAACTGACGACAGGTAAGCCGAGTTGGCAAAACGTTGGATGTGTAAGCCATTTTCGACTAACCGTCACACTCATCTCTGGCCAGCATTTCATTCTCAGAGTCACTAGAATTTAAGTTTCACTATCTCCACAAGAGACGTCAACTCCGCACGGCGTCGACGTCGACCTGCTGGTTATCCACAGGATAAAATGATCAGTTTTGTGCTTTTTATGGTCATTTATATTAAAATACACATCTGTATTGCTTAAACCTATTACATACACACCAATTATGCTGTAAGGATGACCAATGCCGGTACTCTTTATCCACTGTGCCACCACTGCCCCCCTTCACCAAATTTTTTTTGTTCCAATGTTATGTGAGATATAACATCATCAACAAAACATATAAAATCACAAGAGTTATTCTAATGTTCAATACTAAATCATCTAGTAAACCAATTCTTATTGACCTTCCCCATCTCTCTCTCTCTCTCTCTCTCTCTCTCTCTCTTCTCCCATGTCAATCTCTCTTACAGGGAAATATGCAGAAGGTTTTAAAAGCTGATGAATGCGTCAGGGGAAAGGAAATGCATGCGAATTCATTAGTGACAATGAGGCCTTATTAAGTCTTTCCTCACACACTCCCTCATCTTGCTTCCAATTTTCTTTCACTACACAGTGTGAATCGGAGAGGAGTGCAGTAAGAGCTGTCAACCACACAGACAGAGTAGTCGATTTTCCTGTAATATATAATTCAGTCTTTCTTTAAGCCAGCATTAAATGCATAAATAAACCCTGCACTGTCTCTTCAAACGTGGAAATAATAATAATAATATTCAAAACCAAAATGAGTAGAAATGCAGGGCAAACATGTTACATGGTAAGATTCTTATGTAACCTTTTATCAAGTTGTAAAATATTTTAGTATAATACATTTTCCTTGCTTTGTTGAAAGCCAACAGTGAGGAATTCGCTGGTTGATCTGCACTTATATATGCATGTAATGCTTCAGAGATCCAGAAATACAGATCGTAAGGCTTTTATTTCACACTCCTCCTGAACTCATGACTCAGGGGTCAGAACTGTCCTCCTCCACACACACACACACACACACACACGCACACAGAGAGTGTTTGAATACTGTACTCAAAGTAGGAGAGAAACACACAATGACTGAGTCATTTACACGGAGTTGGTGTGAGTTCAGTGTGAACCCCTGCAATCATCAGGATAAAAATGGACAAATCTTCAAATCTCTTGTTTCTCTGCCATTTTTCTAAAATTTTAAAAAAAAGTACAGTTGTACAGATACAGTAGTGCAATTATAAATGATTGTTTCTTATCACGGCAAACTGTCTTCACAATAATGACTTCCGGAGGTGTTCCTGAGCCCATGCAGCGATTCCCATGACAGACCGCAGCCCGTTTTTAATGCAGTGTGACCTGAGAGCCCTTGCATGCTGAGATTTCTCCAGAGTCTCAATATGTTTTGATGATGTTATGTACTGAAGACAAGGAGAAATTTAAAGTCTTTGAAATTTTACACTTGGAAACGTCGTTCTGAATTTTTGTAGACGCAGATTGGTGAACCTCTGCCCAGATGCCCTTTTTTGTATACCTGGTCATGTTACTGCCTGTTGCCAATCAACCAATTTAGTTGTTCTCCCAACTGTTTCTTTTTAGTGCCACTTAGTTTTCCAGTCACTGTTGCCCTGCTCCAACTTTTTTTGAGATGTGTTGCTGCCATCAAAATGTTGATCAAATTAATAAAATTAGTATTTTTTTTTCTTTTTTAGGAAATAGTAAAATAGTGTCACTTTTAACATTTCATATATTCCCATGTTCTATTGTGAATAAAATATGGCATTCGGTATTGTTTTTTTTTTTTTTTTTTTTTTGGAATTGTGGTTGTATTATTATTATTATTATTATTATTATTATTATTATTATTTAAGTTGGTGAATATACTCACTTTCTCTCTCACTAACCCATTTCCCAATACAAGCAAGTTCATTTCCCAACAGCTGTGGTCGCAGAGAGGCAGGATCCTATCTCAGCCAATAGTGAGCGAAGGCGGGGTACACCCTGAGCAGCTCACCATACTATTGCAGGTGGCAAGGTCAACACACACACACACACACACACACACACACACACACACACACACACACACACACACACACACACTACCATTCACATGCAAACCTAAGTGCCTAATTTGTAACAGCCAATTAGCCTAAAAGTTCCAATCATGATCCTGATTTGAGCCAATCATATTCCAATGTTATTCAGATGTTTCATCCAATTCTGCTCTAATACAGATGTTCTCCGATTGTCCCCGATGTTTGATTCAATGTGATTAGGATCTATACTGATTTCCGATTTGTACAGCTGTGACTCCGATATTGTTTAAAATTTATAGGAAAAGTGACTGGAATGTCTCCTAGTGTTGACCCCATTTTTTTTTTATTTTATACTAGTGTTACACTGATCACTACCAAAGTATACCAATGTTACTCCGAAAACACAAAAAAACAACAAATTTTTCATCCTTCACAAAATATTTTACTTTTCCCCGAAATTCTACAATGTCCTCTGATCCTCCCCACACAGAAGAGCCCAAGCCCAAGACTCCAACCCAGGACCTTCTTGCTGTGAGGCGGACATGCTTACCACTGCTTCTGAATAAAGCTATATAATACATCCATCTAACCCTCTATCTATATATCTATCTATCTATCTATCCATCCATCCATTCCTCCACCCATCCATCATTTAAGCCTAAGTTGCAATATGTTTAGATTTTTATTTTTTGGTTATCAAGTTATTTTTTTGTCTGAGCATTACAGTAAGGTATATCTACACTAGTTATTTTTTAAATCACTGCATGGTTCACTAGCAAAAAGGCAAATGCTGTATCTAACAAAATGGTAAATATATAAAAAAATTTATTCATGTGTGATATTCAAGATTTTGAGTTTGTTTACTCATTCATTCATTCATTCATTTTGTGTTAATTTTTATTTAATTTATGGAATCCTTCTAAAATTAGTTTACGGTAAATTATAATCCAGGAGAGAGAAGGAGAAGGAAAAAGGTGTATGACAAGGACAGGATGTTATTGTGAGACTTTGTGACTGTGTGCAGACTCCCAGTGTGAATGTGAAAGTGGATGTTCAAAAGGAGCGCTGAGAAAACGTGTGCATTTCATTGTTTGTGTTAATGTGTATGAGCCTGTTGGATGAGATTAAGATTTCTCATTTTCATGGTGTGTGCCAACACACACACACATTATATATATATATATTTTGTGTGTTTGATAGCAGATGTTGTGGTGAATCCTACTTTGCACAGTGCTGATGAGGTGCTTTTCTGCACTTGCAAATGAACCGAGGAACAAGAAACGTCTTCTCACCCTCCTGACAAATCTCACACTGCCTTTTCTCACACTGTCTCTCCCTCCACCCTATCTATAAACCTCATCCACCCCTAAACCCCCCACCCATCATTCTAGCTTCAATTTACTGTGCCTCTTTTGTAATTTTATGGACCCAGGATTGTTTGATCCTATTGTTTTACAAATGCTGTGGTGCTTGTCTTATGTTCTCAAAAATATCCAATACAGCAGATCAACAAAATAGGAGTCTGCAGTATACATTTACAGTTACACACACACACACACACACACACACACACACACACACACACACACACAATTTGCAGTCTTTTATCAGTGTATCATTAATGCTTTGTTCATATAGTAGGTATTATTTTTAAAAGTAACAATGTTCTTTATGCACTGTAGAGGCTCTGGCCATGTAGTTCCTGCTCCTCAACTCAAGCAGGGAAAACACAAATATACAAACTCAAAGATGACTAGATGTCAACTGAGCATATAGCTGAATTAAAGGGGCATTTATTATTGTTTTTATGTTAAGTTCTATAGAATACTGAAAGTGTGCATGTCACTGTGTTAAGCGGAGAGAATGTAGGCTGTGTGTCAACTCTACTACCCCTGCACTTCCATCACAAAAACACAGGGTGTAGATTGAACACTGGCCACAGCTGCTTATAGACAACAACAATAGATTACTGCGATGAAAGCCATAGGGTGGCACGGTGGCGTAGTGGTTAGCACGCCCGCCTCAACGCAAGAAGGTCCTGGGTTTCTGTGTGAAGTTTGCATGTTCTCCCTGTGCTTGTGCGGGTTTCCTTTGGGTACTCTGGTTTCCTTCCACAGTGTAAAGACTTGCACATTAGGCTAAGTGGCTGTTCCAAATTGACCCTAGGTGTGTGTGAATGGTTGTATGTGTTGCCCTGTGATGTTCTGGCACACTGTTCAGGGTGTGCCATGCCTTCGTCCAGTGTTGGCTGAGATAGGCTCCAGCCTCTTTGCATTGTATTGATCAGATTTCCGTCAATAATGACGGGAGAATAATATCTAAGTATGATGCAACAAATTGTAGTCGGACTTTCAAATGTCCAGTGATGAACCAGCTTCGGCTGCGTGGACACAAAGCTACAAGTCATATGTGTAAAATGCTCCCTTATTTTACCTTCATCTATATCCGATTTACATAAAACACCATTTATGCAGGTGTCGTGTGAGTAAGACAATAAAAGGAAAGCTTTCAGCACAAGATTCAAGCAGAGATCAGAGGAAAGGAAGAGCCGTCTCTGAGGAGGGAAGTAAACACTGAGAGGGGGGCAATAATTCAGGGAAGCCAAGTTAGAGGTGCTTTTGTCTTGGACGACTGCAATTAACAAGATATTTATGAATGTTTACTTTACAAATTTAAGGATATAGTCAGATACAAACATTGAACCACTTTAAGCTTCGCCAGCAGTTGGATACATTCATTTTGTTCACCCTGTGATCTTGAAACAAGGTCATGGTGACCCATATAAAATCCCAACTGAGAGCTTTACAAAGTGAACCCATCCAGTTAGGGAACTGGAATCACATTACATAAAAGTTCTTTTCACTAAAGTTGAAGAGTTAGAGTTTTCCTAAATTGTAGCTGCCTTGGCACATGGTATTAAAGAGAGTAATACACTTTGCTGTCCAGACTTTACCAGATACTGCTAAAGAAATCTACAAAGCCTCACCTGGGGCGCCTGTGCTGTTTGCTGTATCATTATTGTTCTGACTGATAGTGATGTTAGCAGGGAGATCTGCTGTAACTCTGCTATCCCTCTCGGTGGAAGCAGTGAGGAAAATAGGTCTTGTAAGGGATTCTGGTGTTGTAATAGAGGACCTCTGGGGAGGTGAGGAGGTGGATGGCATGGTGAAGATTTGAAGGTGTACGGCTGAGTCGGACTCATGTTCACCTGCGGATACAAGCACACAAGTCCTAAGTTAGTGGCACACATTGCTTGAAAAAAACATTATTTTGCAGTCAGATAAAAATTCCTTGGCCACATTCAGAAATCCAAATATTTATCTATCCATCTATCTATCCATCTAGATGAATAGCCTTTAGTGTTTATTACAACATGTAATCACCATGGCATTCTCTCGACAAACTTAAACGGGCTGTCTCATGGTCATGGTTGTTTAAAGATAAAAGCCTAAATAACATCAATGGGGTTATCAAAGAAGACATAATTCATTTAGATGGACATTTATAAAGGATGCTAGACATGAATTAGGTTTGTACAACAAATCTGTTGGCAGTTTGCAACAGGATTTCAATCGCTGAAAACTGTTCAGCCCAAAATTTCAAAAAGTCCTTGTTGCAACCCCTTTCCATCCACTTCATGTCAGGATCGAAAGCGTTATACAACTTTCATTTTGTTGATGAAGTTGAAAGGCTAATTACTAAACATGGACTAGTATTTTGGACATTCACTGCATATCAGAGGCGGCACGGTGGCATAGTGGTTAGCACGTTCGCCTCACATCAAGAAGGCCTGGGTTTGATTCCCAGCTCGGGTGTTTCTGTGGGGAGCTTGCATGTTCTCCACTTGCTTGTGTGGGTTTCCTCCTGGGACTCCGGTTTCCTTTCACAATCCAAAAACATGCACAGTAGGCTGATTGGCTGTTCCAAATCACCCCTCGGGGTGAGTGTGAATGGTTGTGTAAGTTTTGGCCCTGTGATGGCCTGGTGAGCTGTTCAGGGTGTACCCCGCCCTCACCTAGAGTCGGCTGAGATGGGCACCGGCCTCCCTGCAACCCTAATTACGTTTAAGCGGCTTAGAAAATGAATGAATGACTGCATATGGACATGACTTCTGAGCAGCTGAATGTAGGTAAAAATTGTGTCACTACTCTTTTAAGCAACATCGCAACATTTATTTCCATCCATTGAGTTTATTTTTCACCAACATCTTGAATTGGTAATGGGAAAATTGAACCACTCCACAAAGACTTTGAATAGGGTTAAGGTCAGGACTCTGTGGTGCCAGTTCATGCTCCCTGAACCACTCGTTGACTATTTGAGAACCCATTTTATATCCGTACCATCAGGGAAGAAAAAAGTCCATTGATGTGATAATCTGCTCATTCAGTTCATTCAGCTAATCAGCTGACTTTCATTTTATTGCCACATTAATGTTGCTGAACCTCGACCTGACCAACTGGAGCAACAATATCATGGTGGTTATGCGCTGTAATCAAGGCTAAAGGTGCTCCAACAAAATATTACAGTGTGCAACTTTTTTGGCTGTACAGTGTTTCTCTCCAACAGAAAGCCTTGATGGGAAATGATTTGCAAGCGCAGGAGAATGACTTCCTGATGACTTCCTGGAAACGAGTCATGAACAACCTTAATGGGCTAATCATGTGCTTGTGGATGGCAGAGGGAGAAAGTGATAAATCTATTTTAATACACATGTTAAAGACGGATCCAAGAAAGAAGAATGAGGAACACAAAACTGGAAACGCTGCTATTAAATGATATTTATTATTCAGAACAATCTGGATGTTCTGGGTGGAAATGAGCGCTATCTGGCCATTAGGAAAAAAGAATGAGCAAATGGGGTCTGAAAGTGATTATAACCCCCCAGAAGTAATTGTAGCTCAGCTGGACAGCCAAAAATAGACTCTACCATTGCTCCTTTGTTGGAGGGCAGGAAGGGAAAAAATTATAGAAATAACAGAATAAAATTTCGTTATCACTCCTCTCACTGCTGGTTTAGAATTTAGATACAAAGAACATGCAAACAATCCACTTAACAATACAGTAGTGAACAAATTCACACCAGTGCTCTTGATATGGCATTGTACTTCCCATATCCTAACCAACTATAACCTATACTTACTTCATGACTACATCTTTGACATGTGGAAAATTTATGGCACACATTAGTTAATAAGCCTGAAACATAGATGACCCACTAAGCATTAAAGCTCTCGAGCAATGGTCTCCTGAATACGGTGAGATCACACCTACATGCTACAAATTCGAATGCAGGAATGACGGAATTCCGAGCTCCAGCTTCCCACTTTACAGGCAAGTCAAATGCAGCATGAATGTGTCTTACGATATGCCACTGTCTTGTCTTGTCTTGTCTTGTCCAAACTCTCTCTATAAATCTTACTTTAATTTGTATGACAACAAAAGTTCTACATCATAGACCACTAACCTCACTTCACTTCCAAATAAATGGAGAAAATACAGACTGTTCCATCACTCTATACGTGTAAGGATCATTTAGATCCAGTGTTGCTTTTTTCTGTCCTCTCTTTTGCTGGTATCACATCAAGTGTTCCACAGTAACTCATTTCCTTCTCTTCCCCTCCAGACTGTCCCTTCCTCTCCTGCGATGATTTTGAGAAAAGCCAGTGACTCCATGTTAATGTTATTAGAGCACTGATAGAGAAGCATGCCACTGTCAAAGCAATCCTAATCACTCTCTCTCTCTCTCTCACACACACACACACACACACACACACACACACACACACACACAGATTTGCACAAAGTTTCCTGTATATATTACTTGGAACATTCTCAGCACAGTCTATGATGTTTTTTTTAAAATATGACTCAAGAACTTGTCTTGTTAATCTGACCCGTGTTCATCATAATACTTGTGGAAGTGAAAACGAAAAGAAAGACCAGCCGTTAAACTCAATAATCAATGAAAGAATCTAAATTTGGATGCCTTTAAATTTCCACAAAATTCATAATCTAATATCCCGCAGCATCAGTCTACATTAAGGATGTGACAGGAGTCTTTGTTGGATCAGATTCAGCCTTCTATCAGACTCCGAACACACCCTTTCTCCATCATCTTTTCATGATTGTGAAACACTTACTAGGAAAATCAAATCAATTTGTTAAATCTGCAATTAAATAAAATTTAGCATGAATGCAATGAATTCACACAGCTCAGGAAACATTGCGGGAATTTCAAGCTAAGTACCAATGACGGACATGGCGGAGGAATCCCTGAACATCACACAATGATATGATATTTTCAAGAAAATTAGTCATGCATTTGCTTATTATTTTTTATGAATTCACTTGCTGGACCACTTTATCCTACCAGCTGAAATCTGGAGAAAAACACTCGGGGATGCAGAGAAGGAGGACAGAAGAAGAGAAAGAGGGAGGCAGCGAGACAGCGGAGACTTACAGAGAGGAAAGGTACAAGCCGTGTCTCCTGTCTATTATAATGGGGAACGTGAAGTCACTGGCAAATAAGATGGACGAGCTGACAGCGCTAGCCCCAAGTCAGAGGGAGTATCTGGAGTGTAGCTTTATGTGCTTCATGGATACGTGGCTGCATCAAGATATTCCCGATGACAACGTATCCATCGCAGGTTTTCTCACTGTCAGGGCCAACAGACTGCACCGCGAGCCATAAGCGGAAACGAGGGGGGCTTGCTGTTCTTGTCAATAACCGGTGGTGTAACCCCGACCACATAACTATCAAAGAGTGGAGTGTTTTCATTGTGATCTTCGGTGACTTCAACCATGTCACCATGGACACTACACTGTCAAACTTTGTGCAGTACATGGACTGTCCCAACATAAACGAGAAAACTTTAGACCTGCTGTATGAAAATACTAAGGATGCCTACAGTCCCCCC
>JAOUQZ010000035.1:33972185-33994411 GCA_028564935.1 Neosilurus hyrtlii
AAACCCACCTCTCTGTCAGAGAGCTTGGTATTTAATCTATGAGGGGGAAAATGATCTGGAAGTGTGTGTGTGTGTGTGTGTGTGTGTGTGTGTGTGTGTGTGAGAGAGAGAGAGAGAGAGAGAGAGAGACTGGGGAATACTATAAATGAAGGGCAAAGTAGCCCTTTACGGGAGTATTTGAAGACAGATTGGTCTTAATTACCCCGAAACATGATCGTTTGCTTTCCAATCACCTAGAGCTGAATCATCTCCATTTTAAGGAAGGGGAAAGGCAGAAGGTTCTCCCTAGTGAACTATAAGCACTAGCTTCATCTGAAGGGGTTATATGTAAGCAGATTTCACCACTCATGAAAGTAGTACCAACCAAGAATAACTATTTGGAATGTATTCAGCTTTAAACAAAAATGAACAAAAGATTTCCCATAGGATTGCCATTGAACCCTGTGTGAACTCACTGAGTGTCCATGACTCCCATGTGTATCTATGTTACTCCCACTTATCCGGCCATGAAAGTGTCTTTGGGACTCACATGAAGCACATACAGCAGCCCCATAATTCTCATAAACTCACACGAAGCCATATGACCTCTATGAATTTCCCAGACTGACCATCAAAACATAAACCTATACAGCCAATATGAGATTCAGCCTACACATTCTGTATACTATGATATGATGTAATATAAAGTTGTTCATTGCATATCTAGTAGAAATACAGTGGGAACACTGCAGAAATCAAACTCCAGTAGAAAACACCTAACAATTTTTTGGGATTGTGTAATAATTATGATAATCTAGCGTGAATCTCAATTAAAGTGGTTGCCAGTTGAACAGTTCCACTGGTAATTCCATGCTGGATTTTAAGAGTTGACTTATGATTCAAGTAACAGTGAAATATTTGGTTCATTCAACCATAGTTAATGAAATTATTGCATTTTGGTAAAACTCAGTTGTAAAACTCTAAGTTAGTTAATTCTATTGACAGTGCAACCAAATGCAAATAACTTATTACACAGACATAGTGCAGAATGTGAATAACGCAATGCATGTACACTGATGCTTCAATTATCATTAGTACTTGCTTGATCTGTTTCATAGCAGTTTAAAGTTAGCTTTTATGGGTATAAAAAATAAACACAAAAAAAAGAGAGATATAAAAAAAAGCTTAATGAGCTGGGTGACATAAAACATAATTATAAATAATAAAAAATAAAAAATAAAATCTTTTAAAATGGTTTGGTTGAAGACAGATCATGATGACAGTCCTGATATTTGTACTTCTGCCCCCGAAAACTAAAACAAAAAATTGAACATGGAGCGTCAATAGACAGAAGCAGAGTTGCCACAGCAGTAGAAATTTTGTTCACATTTTCATTTGTCTTGTGTTTGATGTCTGAGATGCTCTGGGAGAAGGGTGCATTGAACAACAATCAAAAAAATTCACACCCAGCTGTTCTGCCTGTCATTTCTTTAGTTAGATTGAGGACCAACAGGTCAGCCGACGCATTAACATGAACAAACAAAGCGCTGGCACTGGCGTGCAGAAAGCGCATCAATCATCATGAATGAAAACAAGGCCAGACTCTAAAAGCCAGGCTTTGGCTACTCGTTACTCCCATCCATGATTTATTGATTGATTGATTTTTATTTATTTATTTATTTCAACCTCAGCTCTTTTTAAAAAGCCTAACAAAGAAAATAGTTTGATAGGCCTTACAGACACAGTGGCTTGCCAAGGTATTTACCTCCTTGGCAGTTTTACTATTTTGTTGCCTTACAACTTGTAATCTAAATTGATTTTTTTCTAGGATTTTTATTTTCTTTTTTAATGTAATGAACCTACACAAAATAGGCCAAATTGGTATATGAATAATAATTTTTAAAAAAGTCGAAAATAAATACAAAACTAAAATATGATGTGTGCATATGTATTTTCCCCCTGTGCTATGAAGCTCCTTAATGAGATCTGATGCCACCACTTACCTTGTTAAGTATATATATATATATGTATGTATGTGTATATATACACACAAACACACACACACACACACACACACACACACACACACACACATATCTGTTCAGAAAGGCTCCAGAGTCTGCAACATCACCAAGAGGCACCACAAAGCAACCAACACCAGGCAGACCAAGGAACTCCCAAGCAGATCATGGACAAAGTTGTGAAAAAGTTCAAAATCCATCAACCAATAAATACATAATACAACATTACAAAATGAAAAGAATTTGGCACCACAGTAAACCTTCCTACAAAAGGCCTTTCATTAAAACTCAGATCACACAAGGAGGGTATTAATCAGGAGGGCAATAAACAAACTAAAGATAACCCTGAAGGGGCAGAAAAGTGCCATACTGGGTACTGGTTACAAATAAATAAAGAAAGCATGTTTGGAATTTGCCAAAAGGCATATGGTAGCCTCCCCAAACATATAGACAAAGGTCTTCTGGTTAGATGAGACAAAAATGTAACCCTATGGTCATGGAGGAAAATGCTATGTCTGGCACAACTCCAGCATCCCACAGTAAAGCATGGTGGTAGCAGTATCATATTGTGGGATTTTTTTTTTATGGCAGGGACTGGGAAACTAGTTCAAATTGAGGGAATGATGGATGGTGCTAAATATAGGCAAATTCTTGAGGAAGGGAATTTTTTGAAAGAGCTGAAGCAATTTTGCTGTAAGAAAAATGGGCAAAAATCCCAGTGGCTAGATGTGCCAAACTCATAGAGACATACCCTAAAAGACTTGCAGCTGTAATTACTCTAAAAGGTGGCTCTACAACATACTGCATAGTTGTGCACGCTCACATTTTCTGTTATTTTTGTACAATTACTTTTTGCTTTACAGGAACAATTTTTCCCCTTTATGATTGTTGGCATGTTGTGTAGATTGACTAATTAAAGAAACACAAATATCCATTTTCATTTCAGGTTCTAAGTCAGGAAATAGAAAAAAAATCCCAAGGGGTGGATACATTTGCAAGCCACTGTAGGTGCAATTGAAGAACTAAACTTAAACAATCAAATAAACAAACAAAAAACTGTTTTATGTATGAATGATGAAGACCTCAGTTTGTTTGTCCAATAACGACTAGGTTATTAAGAGTAAACTGAGTTCTGGGTATAACACGCATAAGTCAACATCTAAACGCTGATGTCTTGCTGCTTATTTGATGAACTTAACGTTTCCCTAGAAACAACTACTTATGAGATCTGACTCAATACCCCCTTTGCTTTTACATAGCAAAAACCCAACAGGGAAAATTTCGAGAGGTTATTTAGCCAATTAAAGCACATAATGAAGTGCAGGTTGGTGGTGCAAAGTTATTGGAAAGTGCAATCCAAGATACAGGAAGAAATAAGCCTTCCAGCTTTGAGAGATGGGCAGAAGGTTGGGGAATATTATTAACTAGCGGGAGACAGATGAGATGAAACAGCATTTCAGACTATAAGATTCCACTGCTTCAAGGCCAACATTAACTTCTATCATTACTGGTGCAATATGTATCTGCTGTTTGGGTAGGAGAGAAATGGGTGCTTTTTATGCTAGTTCTTTGGTGAAATAATAATAAAAAAAAAAAAAACATGTGATCGTGGGCAAACAAACAAACAAAAAAAAAAAACCCAGACATAATTTCAAAATGCAACCCTTCTTTTACATCATCCTTGGCCTTCATCAGTAGCAGACAACTACAGAGTAAGGCACAGACTACGTTAACTAGAATACATTTCGATTTCACTACACTGGAAGTGGAGAATATACACTGAAACTGCATTTCAAAATAAATCAGATTGTGTTATTGTTCATTCATCCATTCAATTTCTGAACCTGATTAATCCCAATTAGGGTCACGGGGAGGCTGGCGCCCATCTCAGTCGACTATGGGTGAGGGCAGAGTACACCGTGGAAAGCTCGCCAGGCATGTGCTATTGTTAATAAAGTCATTGAAGTGAGCGATACCTGCAAGCAGTGCACTAAATATTCGGTGTAATAAAAACCTGCTTTTTTCCCTCTGGTGAAATGGATTTTAATTGCCCGTCATTTATTTAGTGTGGAAACCTTGAACTACAAACCAAAACAGGACTCCAAAAAATAATAATAATAATAATAAATAAATTGTAATGTCACTCTTTTCAATCAATATCGCATTATTTTGATATTATAATCAATTTATTTTGAATAGCATTCATTTTACTTAAGATGTTCTTCCATAAAGGTATTATCTGTATTGTTGTTGTTCATTGCTTCATTTGTTTTTTATTTGTGTTGACTTGAACATATGCTTTGGATTATTGTCCTGCAACAAGATACAGTGATGACTCAGTTTTACTTTAGCAGCCAAATTTTGATTTAAAATGTCCTGGTATTTCATGGTGTCCCTGATACAGTACACTTTAACAGGTTTTCCATGTTTGTTTTTTTTGGGGGGTGGGGGGGGGTTGACACCCCCACGGCATCAAAGAACCTCACCATCTTACAGTTGGGAAAAGGGTTTTATTATTATTATTATTATTATTATTATTATTATTATTATTATCATTATTATAGCAATCCTTCTTTTCAAGCTAAACCTGTTTTAATTGTTTATTGCCAGAAAGCAAATTTTTTGTTTGGTAAATCTTACTGCATGGTTTCCTTGCTTAAGATATGTAACCTATTATATTATAACCTATTATTACCTAATATTGCTGATCTTTTAACCAATATATTGTCCTCAGGACCTGAGTTCAAGTTGGCAAGGGCGTTTTCGTTGTGGAGTTTGTATGTTCTCATTGTGCTTGCGTGAGCTTCCTCTGGGTACTCTGGTTTCCTTTTACAGTCCCAATACATGCATGTTAGGCTGTATCAGCTTGCCCCTAAATGTGCACGTGAGTGTGCATAGTGGTGAGCTGTTCAGCCCCAGAGCAGACTTAGATAGGTGCCAGCCTCCCCTTGACCTGCATGGGATTATGCGGTTTGGCAAATGAATGAATGTGTACATTTTGTCCTTATTTCCTGTCACCCTCTCTTGCTATTTTTAAAAAGCATATAAAGCTTTCTAATCTATATTAGTAGTGGCACTGTTTGTGCTAATGGCAATCTATAATCTATCTGTTTCCTATGCACATCCAGGTCATTATACATCGTTCATTAATTTTCGCCGCAAAAATAAATTCTAAAATGGTAAAAAAATAGGGAATGAAGAACAAAACGGAGGCATTTTGTATTATTTGCTGCTCCAAAACCTAAAACGTCTCGAACACCATTTGTTTGTATACCCTGCTTAAGGCTGGAGCATTTCATAACAGTGAGCACAAGGTGGTAGAATTCAACCTGAATGTGAAGCTTGTCCATGAAACAGGGCCAGACCCTCACCTATACATATCGGTAATCCAACTATCATGGTTTGTGCAACCTGCAGGAAACCCAGACGAGCAAATCGGATACCATGGAGTTGTAAGGTTGCACCTTTGGACTCTATCCCAAGATTGTTATTCAATTCTGTTTCATTAGCGTCGAGCTTTGCATGAGAGGTGGTGATGGTAAAGAAGAACATGCTCAAACAATGCAATTACAGGAACCTCAAAAGGATATTGATCTTGCTGTCAGTGATTTTGGATCCTGGGTTTATTCATTCATACATGTATTTATTTTCTAAGCAACTTAATCCTAGTTAGTGTCGGGAAGAGGCTGGCACCTATCTCAGCCGACTCTGGGCGAAGGCGGGGTACACCATGGACGGCTCGCAAGGCCATCACAGGGCAACACACACACAATCATTTACACTCACTCTTACACCTAGGGGCGATTTGGAACAGCCAATTAGCCTACTATACATGTTTTTGGACTGCTGGAGGAAACCAGAGTACCCGGAGGAAACCCACGCAAGCATTGGGAGAATATGAATCGAACCCAGGACCTCGTTGCTGTGAGGCGGACGTGCTAACCACTGCACCACCGTGCCGCCCATTATTATTACAGTATATAGATTTGATAGAGTAAAGACTAACAGTACCGACTTTGAGAGTATGTTTATATGAACATAGTGTGTGGGAGAGTTCAGAGTACCGTTTGGTTGAAATAGAGGCATTGGTGAAATTTAACAGTTTATAATAATGAGCCTTAACAGTTACACACAGGCGTGTAAGAGGCCATTTGAATTATAATGGACTCATTTGGATGTAAATATGAAAGGGATGCATTTAGCATATGCTTTATAATGGGCCATTTTCTTATATTAGCATTTAATATATGCTTTTATGATGGGAAAAAAAGCAATGGCCTATTGACTGATTTAGCATCATTGGGAAAACAACAACAAAACTAGAGGGGCACTTACAGCTTGGATAGTGTAGCAAACAGGCCCAATAATGGCTCTTGATTACCCATGTGCTCATTGGTATGATATGTCCTATAATATGTGGATGTGACTAAATAAATATATAAATAATAATATTATAAATATATTTATAAAAATTGTTTTTTGGATAAATAAATAAATAAATAAACAAACAAACAAACAAACAAACAAACAAACAAACAAATAAATAAATAAATAAATAAACAAACAAACAAACAAATAAATAAATAAATTACATGGTTGGGGTTTGACCTTTGAAGTTCTCCCAAAGTCAAGAGTATTTGTCTCATCTGACAGTCCATCAGGCACTGTAAAGTTATTTTAAAACTTTAAGCACTCTATCTCCAACTGTGACCTTGATCTGACCTTCACCTTTGACCTTGGCATTCCAAAATTAAATCAACTTCAGGACTTAGGTAGGGTAGTGTCCCCACCAAGTTTAGTGGAAATCCATGCATGGATGTGGTCAAGATTTGGCTCACAGTCAAAGAAACTAATAGATGGATGTAATGACGGACCAATGAACACAGCAGATTAGAATTTAAAAATAAGAAATAAAAATTGACCACAGTGGTCCAGACACTCTCGCCAAAAAAGAACCCTTTTTTATAAAATGCCAATATAGAATAAGGATATCAAGTTGAATACCCCAGCTTTAGCGCGCGGCAGGTAAATGTCCGGATACCTAATATATAGTTTTGCCTCTGTGACCTTGAAATGTAAGTCAAGGTCGCTCACACACAAACTCATCCTAGCACTCATAGTAGTGATCCAGCATACCAAGTTTGAAAGCCCCAGCTTCAGCGCCCGGCAAGTAAATGTCCAGAAACAAAAGTGTGACTGACAGTGAGCCACTTTGTGGGTGGAGCTAAAAATAGAATTTTCTGTGTGATCATAGTGAAAGAAATGACAATAATTATTAGCACACATGGAAGTGGGACGTTCGACTTTGCTATGTTTCCTGACTCTGTAACAGTATAAGACTTAAAGCACACATTCCAGTTTGTATGTAATTGGACACCGACAGAATGTCTGTCCATTTTTTCTGGCTCTGTTCTCCAGCACACTGGATTTGAAATGAAACAATACCTGTGCGGTTAAAGTGCTGAATGTCAGCTTTAATGTCAGCTTTGTTTCATTTCAAATTCAGTGCACCGGAGCGCCGAGCCAAAAGAACAAAAATTCTGTCACTGTCCAATTACATACAGAGTGTGCCGTGTGTGTTATCACTGTCTGAAATGGCTCTCAGGAGTCAGTGCGGCCTCCATCAGACGCTCGCCGAATGATGGAGGCACATGTCACGCAGACATTAGAGGTCACTCCTCTACTGAATTGTGGAAAATGGATGACAGGTGTGTGTTTTGCTTGGCGAATGGGACTCTGTGAAGCAGAGAGCTCAATACAGTCACACTGATTACTATGGATTGGCTGGCTCGCCATCGCTACTCAGGCTTGATTTGTTTCATCACTGTCATTTATGTCCTGCTGCAACCAGAACAAACTATTTCTCTTATTTTTAGTTCTCTGTGCCACCAAGCATGGATATGTCTCGGGTAAGATCATGTTGATGTTAGGTTCAAAAGGAACACGCATAATAGAGTGTAAAGATCTAGCATGACCTTTAAAAGCCACTTATTACTAATTGGGGTCGCGGGGAGGCTGGAGTCCTTCTCATCCGACTCTGGGCGATGGCAGGAGTACACCCTGAACAGCTCACCAGACCAGTGCGGGCCAACACACTTACAACCTTACACTCACACCTAGGGGTGATTTGGAACATCTAGGGGTGATGTGGAACAACCAATTAGTCAATTAGCCTACTGTGCATGTTTTTGGACAGTGGGAGGAAACCGGAGTACCCGGAGGAAACCTACACATGCACGGGGAGAACGTGCAATCTCCACACATAAATGCCCCGGTTGAAATCAACCCCATGCTAAACAGTGCTAAAGGTATTATTTGGTGTTTTATTTTTATTTATTATCTATTTTTTGCTATCAAATGCTAAAAATGTTAAATCTTTGCAACTTATTAGTATTTGAATATCCAGTAAATTATACTAAGGTAATTGGTCTATGAATAACAAATCAATGAACGAATGAATGAATGAATAGGGTCACACAATTCATTAAGAGGTTACATACAGTCTAAAGCAGCTAGCCAGCTAATATTATAACCAACATACCAGTGATTGCTACCTCTACATCAACTGGATATGAGCAATCAGGCACTCTGATTGGCTCTTCCACTACTGAGATATCAGCTGATATACTGTGAGAACTGAAAAATTAATAACAGAATAATTTGCTGAACCCACTTTACTTGAAAACAAATCTCCAAAAAATAATAAAAAAGCAACTGAATTATATATAACATAAAAAAATACATTCTATACAGTAGTATAGAGGTTACATTCCCAGTAACTCTACTGGTACCCATTTACACTGATAGGTGGAGAGAGGCACACTCGTGGTTAAGATCTTGCTGAGGGGTCTTAGTACGGTGAAGGTCTGAGCGGGATTGGAACCCACAACCTCTCACTCATGAGCCTAACACCCGAACCACTACACCACCCACCCCATTTACATGTAGGGGTAAATTAAAACAGCCACATAGCCTAATGTGCATGTCTTTGGACTGTAGGAGGACACCAGAGTACGCGGAGGAAACCCACATGAGCATAGGGAGAAAACAAAAAGCTGTTCCACGTTCATACAAGGTAAAGTCTGTTGGGCTTCTTATACCCAAGCCTAGTGGCTTATCACAGCCAGAGCTTATCCTGGTTTATACTGGTACTCATTTATTCTGCTTGGTGGACAGATACACACTTGTGGTTGAGGCCCAGGGGTCTTTATCACAGTGAAAGTGTAACTGGGATTTGAACCTGCAACCTTTCAATCATGAACACAATTCCACCTGCACAAAAAAATAAATAAATAAAAAGGTGTACATCTATAGTTTCTACCCTTCATCATTTTCACTGGGAACCTTTAGCAAATCCCAACAGCAGTTATTTCATGCCAAAAGATAATTTATCAGATAAAATGTTGAGAATCATTAGTAGATCTGGCCCTGAGAAACGAACAGTTCTTGTGAGCGCTTCTGAAAGCAGCTAAATCACTGGAGGGTGTTTGAAAGTCTCAGCAAATTGGGTTAGACACAGGTCAGCGCAATGACAAGTATGAATCAGTGATGGCCTTTAATCACATTTTGTTTCAAGAAATCTCCAGTGTGAGGTTCTCTTTTTGATCTGTCAAGTGTGCTTCCTTTTGCAAATGGACATTTTGCTGTTTTTTAAAAAAAATGGTATTCAGTGGTTTTCTGGTTGATGGGGTTATAGTGGCTTTATGTCCCAATGGGATTTAATCAACATGTATTCGTTAAGTCTATTATCTTTAAGCCTACAACAATCACATAAAAAACAGTGTGATTATTATCATAAGCTTTTGTCGTACAAGTGAATTAATAAGTTGTTGCTAGAGAAATTATAATAAATAAAACATACTATGCATATTAATATAAAACGGGTGCTTTGCTTTGCAGCTGGTGCTGCTTTCACAACACACCCTTTATATAAATCCATGTCAAGCTACAGCAATGTGACAACAATTACTTTAAAAGAATTTCTAATTTATTAGGACCTTTAACATAAATGCTTTATAAATAAAATCTATTCTTACTCATTTGCTGAACCGTTATATCCTACTAGGGTCACAGGTGGCTGGGAGCCGACACTGGACGAAGGTGGGCTACACCCTGAACGGCTCGCCAGACCATCGGATGACCCACACAACCATTCACATTCACGCCAACGGGCGATTTGGTACAGACAATTAGCTTAATGTGAATGCCTTCGGACTGTTGGAGAAAACCAGAGTACCCAGAGGAAACCCACACAAGCACAGAAGGAACATGCACAAAAAGAAACACAGAAACCCCCCAGCTTGGGACTTGAACCCAGGACCTTCTTGCTTGTGAGGCAGACATGCTAACCACTACATAAGTGTAGGTTGTTAACATAAGTTGGTACACAAGTTGTTACTATGGGGCACGATCGAAATATTCTGGAACCGTTTCTGTACTAAACAAACAGAAAGTGTTATTGCGTGTCATGCATGTGTAGCCGGAACTCTCGTCAGTCTATATGCTATGCCGTCAGGATGAATCAACAGCAAAGACCCTTGAAATGCTTCAGGAAGCCTACAGCAAAGATTTAATTTATGCATTAAAAGGGGTGTAACATCATCCTCCTGTGACATCCTGCCCCTCTTAAAGCATGAATGCCCCTCAGAACAGGTTGCCTGGATGAATGCTTCGTTGCTATAGGCTTGCAGAAGCATTTTAAGGGTCTCCACAGTGATTAACGATATCTAATGCTCGCTAATGATCGCTAATTAGTAATGCACATGCACGTTGTTACAGTAATCCATGTCACGATGTTGACAGCTTGATGTCACACAGAATACTGATTTAAAATGCTTACTCTTGCTACACATGCATGACCGTACTGCACTCAAATTTTAATCCTAGGTCTAATAGAAAAGATGTAGGGCCGGAGGTGTGATGGTTAGGGTGCTGGGCTTATGATTAAGAGGTTCGAGCATTAGACTCCCACCATGCTAAGTCCCCTGGGCAAGGTTTTAACCCCAAGAATGGCTCTATCCATTCAGCAGTGCAAATGCGTGCCAAGAGAAATGCTGGGAAGGTAATCTGTGATGGGCTAGCGTCCCATCCGGGAGGAGCTTCATGCTACATAAGCTCTGGCCTGATGAGCTAGTCGACTTGGGAATATAAACAGATTTACCCTAAATAAAAAGATAATATATTACAAGTACGTTTGTGATCTATGATTTATTCCTCAGGCAGAACTACTGTTTATATCCAGTAACATGTAATTCATTCACTACTTCTGACCAAACACTTTGGAGAATTCAACCATCCAACCAATCAGAGCCAAGAACGCCATACAAGTGCGGTTGTAAAAATCACAGTAAGTGTGGACAACGGAAACACAGGTAAGCATGAAAGGAAAGGAAATGCTATGTTATTATTTGCTGAGGGAGTCCAGCACAAGGCTATATTCAACATCACTCACATTTTCAATGGGCTTTGTAAGTGATTCATGAACAGCTGCAGTTCAGTTACTGATAAGACCTTCAGAGGAATGTCGAGGAGGCTAGGCGGGAGCTGTGGTCACATCACTAAAGCTGGATTAAAGACTATCTTTAAGGTTTGGATGTCCGGGTCAGTATAACATACTTAACCCACACTTGTTCCATTTAATAACATAATGAAATAACACCGTGTGTGTTTTATATATTGGTGGCATTGTGGTTAGTACGTCGGCTTCACAACAAGAAGGTCCAGGGTTCGATTCCTGGGCTCGGGAGAGTCTGTGTGGAGTGTGCAGGTTTTCCCCATGCTTGGGTGTGTTTCCTTAGGTTAACTGAGTGCTCCTGTAATGTACAGTGTGTGTGTTTGTGTAGCCTTGGGATGGTCTGGTGAGCTTTTTAGCTTAAGAAAGAGGCAGTCTACGTCCTAATAGTCACCTCGATAATCAGTAATAAGAATTAAGTGGTTAAATCGTTCTGGCTTTGATATACAGTCATATGAAAAAGTTTGGGAACCCTTCTTAATTTTTTGGATTCTTGCTTATCATTGGCTGAGCTTCCAATGTAGCAACTTCCTTTTAATACATGTTATGCCTTATGGAAACAGTAGTATTTCACCAGTAACATTAAGTTTATTGGATTAACAGAAAATATTCAGTATGCATCATAACAAAATTAGACAGGTGCATAAATTTGGGCACCCCAACAGAGATATTACATCAATACTTATTTGAGCCTCCTATTCAAATATACCAGCCTCTAGACGCCTCCTATAGCCTTTGAAGGGTGTCTGAATTCTGAATGGGGGCTGATGAGCATGGACAGCCCGCTTCAAATCATCCCATAGATTTTCAATGATATTCAAGTCAGGGGACTGTGACGGCCATTCCAGAACATTATACTTCTCCCTCTGCATGAATGCCTTTGTAGATTTTGAACTGTGTTTTGGGTCATTGTCTCGTTGGAATATCCAACCCCTACGTAACTTCAACTCTGTGACTGATGCTTGAACATTATCCTGAAGAAGTTGTTGATACTGGGTTGAATTCATCCAACCTTCGACTGTAACAGGGGCCAGAGTCGCTGAGCTAGTCACAGCCCCACAGCATGATGGAACCCCCACCAAAATTGTCAGTAGGTAGCAGGCGTTGTTCTTGGAATGTGGTGGTCTTCTTCCGCCAAGCGAAGCGCTTTTTGTTGTGACCAAATAACGAAATTTTTGTCTCATCAGTCCAAAGCACTTTGTTCCAAAATGAGTCCGGCTTCTCTAAATGAGCCTTTGCATACAACAAGTGACCCTGTTTGTGGCGTGAGTGCAGAAAGGGCTTCTTCCTCATCACCCTGCCATACAGATGTTTTTTGTGCAAATCGTGCTGGATTGTAAAACGATGTACAAATACACCATCTGCAGCAAGATTGGAGGTGACCTGTGGGTTGTCTTTAACCATTCTCTGAATGCCGCTCCTGTATTTTTCTTGGCCTGCCAGACTTGGGTTTAACAACAACTGTGCCTGTGGCCTTCCGTTTCTTGATTACATTCCTTACAGTTGAAACTGACCCCTGAGATAGCTTTTTGTAGCCTTCCCATAAACCATGATACTGGACAATCTTTGTTTTCAGATCTTATGAGAGGTGCTTTGAGGATCCCTTGCTGTCACTCTTCAGAGGAGAGACAAAGAGGAGCTCAACTTGCAACTGGCCACCTTAAATACCTTTTCTCAAGATTGGACACATCGGTCTATGAAGTTCAAGGCTTAACGAGCTGATCCAACCAATTTGGTGTTGCAAGTAATCAGTATGAAGCAGTTACATGCTTTCAAATGAGCAATTTTTTTGTACAGCCAGTTTTTCACATTTGATTTAATTTTATAACTGAATACTGCCTTACTAAAAAATGTTTGTTCGGAAAACACCCCAGTACTCAGATGTTCCTAGGAAATGAAGGACATACCACCGTTTTTATTGAGAGTAAATTATTATAATACTGTATACATGCTCTCTTTGGACACACAGCCTTGGTTTTCTGTAATTTTTGTTCATCCTTGATTAAAAAAAACAAAAAAATAAATAAAAATACAGGTACACATGAATGTCCAATATGGCATGACTAATATAATAGCCGTTTTACAGTACAAACTGTTTGTGAGGTTTGTTATAATGTATGGACCTGAATACCAATTATTGGTTTTATGTGTGTGTGTGTGTGTGTGTGTTAGGGACAGGAATATACCAGCCATTATTTTCTTCATGATGAACATTACATGGTAATTAGGACTTAATGCTGATAAACTGCTTTATCCTTCTATTAGGGTCACAGGGACACTGGAACCAGAGCACTGTAGGGCCAACACACACACACACACACACACACACACACACACAACCATTCACATGCATATTTCCATGTAGTGGCAATTTGAAACAGCCACTTAACCTAATGTTCATGTTTCCGAACTGTGAGAGGAAACCGGAGTACTTGGAGGAAACCCACACAAGCACAGGGAGAATCCAGGCCAATATATATACATTATGTGTAAGTGTGTTAAACATGTATATGCATATAATCAATTTATATATAATCAAGTTCTCATATTTCTTTTTTAAGACATACTACATGGTAAAAAATAAATAAATGAATTAAAATTTCCAAAAAGTCACAATGTCACGCTTTTATGGTCCTTTCCAAAATATTAAAATAACTCCATTGTCCTGTACAGGGCCCTGATCTCAATCCTACTGAACACCTTTGGGATGAACTGGAATGCACCCCAAGCCTCCTCACCTGACATTAATTTCTGACCTCGCTAATGCCCTTGTGGCTGAAAGGTGGCCACATTTCCCCCCAGCCTTCCCAGAAGACTGGAGGTTATTATAACAGCAAAGAAGAGGGGACTAAATGTGAAATAGTGACGGAGAGGGGGATCATTGATTGTGGCAAAAACCGTACCGCAAATGATACATGTGAGATCATTCTGAAATGCCTGAACAACAAGTGGATTTGCTTCGTATATGAAGTGTCTTACTACATTTCCTAGCATTCCCTGCACCATTCATAAACCGGGTGGTAGCACTGTATGTCACGGAGGGGGCATGTGCATGCTTACGCCCCTCCCTGATTGGTAATGGTAGTGTGAATGGTGGGAATGGGGGGGGGGGGGGTAAATAAAAAGCTTTATATATATATATATTCTTGTTGTGGCAATTACATGTTAAAAGAATAGTCGAAACATGATGACAACAAATATACATACAATTGTTACTTTTTTGAGTTGTTTATTGGTTTGAGTTGTTTATTTAAGTTGTTACTTTTTTGAGTTGTTTATATATATATATATATATTTGTTGGGGTTTTTTTCCATAAATGCTATTATTTTTGTTGTGGCAATTATATGTTAAAATAATAGTCAAAATATGATGTTCTCTTTGTATCTGTGTTAAACATAAACAGTCTAATATAACATTTATTGAATTATTGGTTTTACAAATTAAAAATTGGTCATCTCCTTCATGCTTTTCACTCTGATGATCTGTTGAAATCAACGACCACAAATGCAATGAGAATATTTATTTCCGATGTTGCGTATCGACTGCGTACTTCAGCCGACTGTCAGCCGATGCAAGACGATACCTTGTGACAGTTAAATATGTAGTCTTCAGAACATAAATAAATTAATTTTTATCTTTGCTAGCCGTGTTCACCCAAGACAGTAAGTGTATCTGATCATGTCTCGCTGTTTATATTGTGTGAAAGTGACAAACGTTAACCGTGTTTTTTGTTTTTGTTTTTTTTGCAGTCAGATGATTGCTCGAAAAGCACAGTCACATAGCTTTCTAACAACATGCTAACAATATTCATTCATCTGCTGAACTCTTTAATCCTATTAAGTCTGCAGCCTATCTGAGTTGACACGGGGCGAAGACGGGGTACACCCTGAACAGCTCAACAGGCCATCGCAGGGCAACACACACAACCATTCAAACTAATATTTTCACCTAGGGGCAAGTTGGAACAGCCAATTAGAAAAAAATATGTCATGTCTTTGGACTGTGGGAGGAAACCGGAGTACTCGGAGGAAACCCATGCAAACTCCAAACAGAAACACCTTTGCTGAGCCCAGGACTGAAACCCAGGACCTTCTTGCTGTGAGGCGGATGTGCTAACCACTATTCCTCCATGCCGTCCATGCTAACACCAGAGTGAGAAATGGCATTATGTTACATTTCTTATTTATTTATCTAATTTAAAAAAAATCCCAGAAAGAGAAGTAAGACGTCAGACTAAAGAACTATTCCTTCCCGAATTTCATGGTCACACAGCAGATAGCTTAATCACCTCACAGCTCCATGTCTCAGGGTTCAATCCAAGTTTCACATGTTCTCATCATGTTTCCAGGTGTCTCTGTATGTCCCAAAAAGATGGACAGGGTACACAGAACTACCTCTAGGTGTGTATGGGAGTATATTTGTCTTCATGGTGCGTCTTATCCGGAATGGTTCCCAGGTCAGGCTCGGCATCCAGCAGGACCCAGACAAGGATTAAGAAAATTACTGAACAGAAAGCAATAAAATATTGAATAGCTTGGCAATCCCTTTAGTAACGTTACTTTCATTTCCCATTATTGCAGGGCAAAATAAAATACAACCACAGTGATGACGTACATAAAGGGTAAGATATCATTAATGAACTTATGCAATATGTTGAAATAATCTACAACAACAAACACATTTACACGAGAGTGCAAATTTACAAAATTAAAAAAAAGATAAGCAGTCAAGGTGCCGAAGGATCGTGAATGGAGTAATTGGGATGAAGCGGGGGTGTGAGTGGAACCCTCTTGACTTTGTCTGTCAGCATAATTTGTCACCCCTACGGATGTTATTAAGACTACTCCAATGGGAAAGGTCATTTGTTATGGATAGCACATACACCTCACAGCAAAGTGGGTTCGAGTCCTGTGCCTGATGAGGGCTTTTCTCTGTAGAGCTTGCATGGTCTACACGTGCTTGTGCAGGTTTACTCTGGGTACTTCGGTTCCTCTAACAGTCCAAAGAAATGGATATTAGGCCAATTAAATATTCTTGACTTCCCCTGATTGTGAATGTAAGTGTGAACAGTTATGTATCGACGTTAGCTCTGTGATGGTCTGCTGATCTGCACATGCTTGATTGACGTGAAATTGTATTTGTGTGGATAAAGAGGGTGGGACTTAAAAATAGAGCCTTCATGGAATTCAATATAAAACTATAAGCGCCAGTGTTTTTAAAAAAAAAAATGTTGTACCCGTGCTCTACACTGTTTTGATGATGTCGGTCACAAAACTAATTGTTTAAGAGGCCCTGACCTACCACACTACTACCACCACCAGCACCGCCACCATCCAGAGGGTTTAACGAAGAAATTTCACCAGCTTTCTTTAATTCCACCTTTGCTCCCCTGGAGTTTAATTAATTCATGCAATTATGGCTTTAATTGGACATATTTACTAGTTTCATAGATTCTCGGCAGCAGAGAGGGTCATAAGCCTGTCAGGGTTTCTCCCGTGTAGTTTTTGCTCTGTGCCGTGTCACAAATACATTGGAGCAGTGATCGTTCTCAAATGAGCGTAATTAGTCAAATGTCATGTCCCATTCCCAACTCTCTCCATGGCTTAGTGGCGTAGTAGCTCAGAGGTAAAGCTAAAAGATTAATAGCTGTGGAATTTCATTAAGTCATTTGCTTGGGGAGTGCAAAAATACAGAGTGAAAGTAATTAAACTTCAGCCATTTGCCTTAAAAGACCTTACCATGATCCATAGCAGCCGTTTTATTTTATTTATTTTTTATTTTTTTATTTTATTTGTTTGTTAGTTTGTTTTTTTCTATATTGGCAATGATTGACCAAGAATTCGAATAGTAGTTATAAAAAAAAAACAAATTAGGTAACTGGGGTAATGAGTGAAAGTAATGTGATAATAAAATGGTCAATACTCAGCTCACTTCCCACGTGGAAAATTATACTGAGACTGCAGGGAGTGAATTAGACAGCGGCAATAATTTGGTGGTACGACTAATTTGCACTCCCATTTGCAAACAAACAAACTTAGATACTGGGCAGCAAATGCACTCAAAGAGCCAAGAAGACTAGCTCTTTAAGAGCAATCCATGAAAATCTCACAGCATCCACACTACATCAAAAAACAAAAGACTCTCATTAGCCAAACCACTTTATCCTACAATTACGGTCGCGGGGAGGCTGGAGCCTATCTCAGCCAAACCATTACAGGGCAACACACACACACACACACAACCATTCACACTCACATCCATACCTAGGAGCAATTTGGAACAGCCAATAGGCTTAATAGTCTTTTGAAGTGTGGGAAGAAACCGGAGTACCTGGAGGAAACCCACGCAAGCACAGGGAGAACATGCAAACTCCACCCAGAAACACCTGAGCCTCAAACCCAGGACCTTCTTGCTGTTGAATATGCTAACAACTGTGCCACCGTGCCGCACAAAAAGAAACCATTAATATTATTATTATGGCACGGTTGTGTAGTGGCTAACACGTCGGTATTGGATTAAAGTCCTAGGCTCGTTGAGGGCGTTCCTGTGTGGAGTTCGCATGTTCTCCCCATACTTGCATCGATTTCATCCTGGGTACTCCGGTTTGCCAGGTTTCCAGTTTCCCAGGTCCAAAGACATGCACATTAGGCTTACTGGCGAGGTGAGTGTGAAAGATCGTGTGAGTGCATATTGACCCTGCAATGGTCTGGCAAGCTATTAACGATGTACCCAGCCTTCACCCAAACTCAGCTGATGTAGGCTGCAGCCTCCCTGTGACATTAATAGGATTAAGCAGTTTGACAAATGAATGATGTAACGCTGAAATCCGCTACTATCAGAGCTTTGCGAACATGTATTAGGCTAATTTTACACAGGGTGGCACGGTGGCGTAATGGTTAGAATGTCTGCCTCACAGCAAGAAGGTCCTTGGTTTCGAGTCCCGCGCTCGGGGCGATTCTGTGTGGACTTTGCATGTGCTTGTGTAGGTTTCAACCTGAGTACTCTGGTTTCCTCCCAAAGTCCAAAGGCATGCAAATTAGTTCCAAATTGCCTCTAGATGTGGGTGTGAGCGTGAATGATTGTCTGGGTTGTTCTGCGCTGGTCTGGCGAGCTGTTCAGGGTGTACTCCATCGTCGCCCGGTATCGGCTGACAGTAAGCCCCTAGAAGGATTAAGTGGTTTCACGTGGTATTATTTAAAAGTTTTACACTGTAGGATTAAATAAAGCCCTCTGCCTACCTGATCAAACACAATCAATTTCATGTAATGGATTCATTCATCTATTAACCAGACAATTAAATTCGATCAAACTACCCACAGTCCACCACAGCACTCTAACCCACTTATAATGATGAGCATTTTACTGAAAAACCTATTTGATGTAAAAAGAAGTAAGAAATATCTCTTGCTCCAGGAAGATCCTCGTCCCATTCCTACTCACAGCAACAATCTCCATTAACTGCTTCACACTACATGTCGCACAGCGATGATTTGCAAGATGTCCTTTCGCTCGCAAAGCTCACTCCGGAGTGTATTGTCACAGGTGTGTCATTTCCAGTATATATTTTTTAGACTCCCACCATGCTTGAGATGATGGTTTATTGGCCAATTCCAGAGTACTTCACCTCTGTTCATAAAAGGACGTGCCAAGAGTCTGTCATCGTGAAGAACTGGAAAGCTTAAAATGAACTTTAGAGCCGCGCTGCAAGCAGTCCTTTACAAAAAAAAAAAAAAAAAAAAAAAACCCAGAGACCACAAATCTTTAGGACCATAATAAAGAAGACAGGGCACTTTATTCTAATTTTATTCTACTGTGGTAGATTTATATATGATAATAGCTCCGTAAAATGCGTAATGCTCGTTTAGTAGATCTAGTACTTGATGTTTTGACGTATGGATAGTTTTTATAATTGTTAAAAATGGATTCCTTGAGATGGCGGCATGGTGGTGCGGTGCTTAGCATGTCATCTCATTCCTGTTGCCTTTCTGTATGGTGTTGAGGTTAGTTGTTTTTTTTGTGCTTGCATGGGTTCCCACTTGGTACTCTGGTTTCCTCCTACAGTCCAGAGACATGTCGATTAGGTCAGCTTGTACTCTATATTGCCCATTGCTGTTCCTGTTGTTCGTCTCTGTTAGTCCTGGGATGGATTGACCCAGGGTATACCCCATCTCTCAGTGTCAGCTGGGATTGGTTCTTCCACCACCATGACGGATAAGTGGGATAAATAATGGAGTGATGGTTCCTTTGAGGATTTCTTTTTAAGTGTTACTATCCCCTATACCTCAGTGGTACATGCATGCATACACACACACACACACACACACACACACACACACACACACACACACACATATCACAGGATTACATTAATGCACTCATTCTAATACATTATCCTCCTGTACTAACATCTTACCCAGGGACTTGTAAGAAGGAGGCTCTGCATAAAAGAATTGAACAAAGGGTGTAATTAAAGGATGTGCAGACCCCTTAGCTAGTGGTACCACGGCGGTCCTTCCTCTACACATGCATGAGCTCCTCTCTGACTACCGGTGAGTGCACAGGAGGGTCACACACAAGCAGGAAGATGCGGAGCATTTGATTGGATATTTCCCAGAGGACCATAAAGCTGTGATTGGTTGATATTTTTACAGGATTACAGAGGCCACAAATGATTTTTTTGTATAAGGTATTGATTGCAGTCTGGGTTTTCAGACCATTTTAACCAATATAACAGTTTGTGTATACAGCTAACAATTCACCAACCCCAGCTTTAACCTATACACTTTGTAATGATGTCATAGAGAGGGGCCCTACCATCCTGAAACATCCCACCCACAGAGCTTTACACACCACTTCTAGTTGCTGATATGGTTGTTTTCCTTAGGCTGGATAAAAAAATTTCCAGTTTCTAATCAGTGCCCGCACCCGGAAATTAGCACCACATATCATTTATTTATTTATTTATTTATTTATTTATTTACATCCATGCTCAAAACCTCTGAAAACACCTCAGACAACATAAAAACGATACAGAAGGCGATTCCGTATTAGATGCTGGGATTGTGATTCTGAGCTTGGTTTAGTTCTGTTTGAAAAATTATATTTTCTAAAGATTTTTGGAACTGCAATGTTGCTGTTCTATAGACAGCTGTTTAGAGTTTAATACATGTTAAATGTACATATTTATGGTAAGGACTGGTTTACTAGGGTGTATTGTATAGCTTCAGTCACTTTACCTACACTTAGCTTTAAAAGCTTATGAAGAAAAAAAAACATTGAGGTTTTTCAAAAAGTTTTATGAGAAACCGGGATAATTTTTCTTCCGTCCGTCTGTCCGCCCGCCCGTCCATCTATCTAATCTTTATTATTATTATTTTATTTATTTATTTATATCCGGCCTAGAGAAGAATGTTTATTGAACATTGAGCACTTTCTACTTATAAAACTTTTTTCCCCAAGTTTCCAATACGGGAAAATGATCAGAATGGACAAATTTAATTCAAAAAAAGTTTGTTTCCATAAGTGTAAAATGATATAGACTGGACAGGGAATGGGCGCTAACTTATTCACAGACGTTCAATTATACCGTTTCTTTTATTTAAAAAAAAAAAAATAAGAAGATCAATCATTAGGAATTCATTTTTAAAGTTATAGGAAACTAATCAACCTCCTGATTTATTATTTTCCTACAACACAACACCTTTTTTTATTATTACTTTTTTTTTTCCTTATGCATTTCATTGAGGCTCTCACCTCTCTAGACTTTACTGTTTGGCAGCATTTGGAGCGAGTACCACTTGGCAGGGTGGAAGAATACATTTCTGCTTAATTAATTCCATTCCTTACTTTAGGCATTAAAAAGCAATGGTCTGTTTAACAACTTTCTGCAACACTAACGGCGCAATTAGTCACAGCCTAATCATTTTTCATACATTTTATTGATATGTTTAAGTCATGGCTACTCTGTCTGGTAGACTTTCAGCAGTCTTCATGTCTTTGTCTTCTCTCCTCATCTCGTCCCTCTTCTCTTTGTTTCGAAACAGTCTCTATACAGCTTTATCACTCTGGACACCACGTTGTGTGTGAGCGTAGCACATGCTTAGCATCTGATAGCTCTGATAGTAACACAGCACTAGGTGTTCATTACTCGGCGTGATTGATAGAAAATGCAAGGCTCCCCACTTTCTTTCTCAGCAAAACAGCGTGATATCCAGACGGGAGGTCTGACTAGTAACCTAATTAAAAAGGAGACTAAAAAAAAAAAACTGTGGCTAATGCTAAATGGAGCTAATATGCACAAGTGATCGCTGTAGTATGCACGGCATCGCGAGGAAGGCAGTTAGATACTGGAGTGAAAGGTGAGCAAAGACAACAGGAAATAAATGGTAACATCTATCTATCGCTTTATTCGTTTTTTTTTTACTTATCAATGTTTAAATCCAACATTCACAGCATTTTATGCATTTTAAGAACAATTTTCTTTATCACTCATTTAAGAAGGATTATGCTTAATTATAAGCCTGATCAAAAACATTTCGGACATTACCAAAACGTTTATATTTGGCTGCTATACCGCTAAATTGGCCACGGGTGAGCGTGACAATTTCAAGTCCTGGGTTTGAGTCCTGGGCTCAGCATTTACATATATATATATATATATATATATATATATATATATATATATATATATATATATATATATAGATATATATAG
>JAOUQZ010000035.1:34034811-34063857 GCA_028564935.1 Neosilurus hyrtlii
AGTAAATTCTGACTCTGTAGATTCTGACTGTTCCTCAATCTGAGTTACAACACTTGAGTACTAATTATATTTTGAAATTAAATTATTTTTAAAATTTCCATAAAACAACTAGGTAGCTTTTAAAATGAGCGAATAAAGACTTGAAATGCATAATGTGGTGCTATTTAAATTAATAAATTTACCTTCTCTTTGTCCAACAAGCTTTATATTAGATACGACTGCATACTAATATATTTCAGACGCATTAAGAAAATAAAGACTGTAGTGTGCCGTAAGACAGACCGCATTTCCCATAGTTCACCAAATCTCCTGTACTTCTAATCATGAGCACCTGTTACTCATCACAGCACAAGTATTTAAGGACTGTGTAAACACTCCTTCATTGCAAACTATTTGCTCATTTAATGTTATACTCTGGCATTACCAAGACTTTGTTTGTTTTGCTGTCCTGATTCTATTCTTTCTGATTACTGGTTGCTGATTGTGCCATATTATTATAAAAAAATACAGCGGCTCATATTATTATCCGCATTTATACACACTTACACTTTTAATTCCAATGCCTTGTACTTTTCAATAACAAAAGGATGTGAGAAATGTTTAGAGTGTAAACCAGCTACAACTGCTGTGCCAGGTTAGAACCCACCCTATTCCAAACGGTAACCTAAATTAAACAAAATTGGTCACATAATCCGAGCAGGATTGTGGCGTAGTGGTTAGAATGTCCACCTCACAGCAAGAGGGTCCTGGGTTCAAGTTCCAGGCTCAGGCATTTTTGTGTGTCGTTTGCATGATTTTCCTGTGCTTGTGTGGGGTTTCTACAGGTGGTCCTTCCACAAAACAAAGGCATGCACATTAGCCTCGCTTCAACCCTAGTATTAGAAATCAGTTGAGAAATGAGTGTTTTATTTTATTGATACAGTTGAGAAATTGAATGAAAGGTATATGTACCTGTCTTTTTTTTATTATTTTATTTTTTTTGTTAAAGATGAGTCTCTAATTGAATTAATAACTTTTGTAACCTATTTTATAAGCCTTAGTCTTGTACAGTACTCCCCCGCCCCTTTTTATATTTTCTTATTTTTATTGGTTATATTCCTTTATAAGCTATTTTGAGATATTCACCTTCGATGTGGTTTACATTCCAAATAACTCCATTGGACATGGCCCATAACTTACTCGTTAACTGACCTTTGACCCTACCCTGGCTACAAACCTGATCCTTAACCCGACGTATCCCTAAATCGATATATTCTGCAATACGGTATGATTCCGAGCCACAATCGCTCACAATGGGCCTCTCTGTGGGCACTTTAAATGGAACTGTCTAGGTGTCTGGAGGTTCTTGTATTTTAGGGAGAAGGTAGAACAACTTGGAACGTGGAGTTCCTGGACCAAGAAGGCAAGTCTTCTGTCTAGCATTGATATATATTTGTGATTGTATAATTTGGTGATTACTTGCCTGATCATTTGTTGTGTGTTAGCCTGCAGAGGTTGTTTCAGGGGGACACAATAGGAGGTCTTTTAGCTTCCAAGAGGTAATTAAATCTATCCTGTAGGACAATTTGTCCTCCGTTATCTGCAGGTTTTATGATGTCTTTCCTTTTGCTCAGCTTAGAGAGTGCATGTCTCTGAGTCCCTGTGATGTTAGACCTGGCGTTGCAGGGGGCTCTAAACTAGGACAGTCATTCCTCATCTCTCTGAATAAGTTCCTGCATAGGCTCAGATAGAGACATAAAAGTGGGCTCCCAGTTAAAGTTATACGTGAATTGTGTATGAGAATATTCTTTATTGTATTGAAAGTTGACTAAGATTTTTTGTCTTCGATGATTATTATAGTGGTCACTGTGCAGGATCTGGTGATCAAGGTGTTGTAGGTAAATGTGAGTCACTTCTCCAAAATCCCCCTTTCTAAATGATTAAGTTTAAAGGAAGAACAGAGATTGATGATGTTAGAATATTGGGGATTTGCTGTACTGCACTGCTCCCCGTACACGTTTAATTGATCAAGCCAATGTTCAATTATTTTTTCAGCTGTTTCCTTGGTTCAGTGGACAGGATCTTTAGGTTCAGCCTTGAAGTGAAGTGGACTGATCTCGGACAATTAAGTGCATTACTTTTCTATTTAACTGTTCAGGTGTGCTATTGAATCTTTGTTTATTTTTTTTTTCCAGTGTATTGCTGATATTGATAAGTGGTGTATAGATTAAAGCATTAGGAAAGGTTTCTTTTGCTATTTTCAGAAGTGCATTAAGTTGTTTTATGACTGTTAATGTCCTAAATGTCAGCCGTCTGAGGCAGTTGTTCAAGCCCACTGATGGTACTATGGTTCGGACTGTTTTAGTAGGGTGACGTTTTTTTCTAAATCTCTCCTATGTGGTGAAACTGTGCTCCAGGGAAGCTATCCATCTGGATTCCTTCACTGCAAAATTGTGGCACTCTAGCTAGGTTTGAATCACCTAATTTTATTATAGTTTTTTTTAGATGTGAACTGCCTATTCTTAAGTCTTGGCTCTGTTCTATGATGGACTGTGGGTTCATAGTCGGAGGTCACCGCGGCTCCGGAATAGAGATGGGGTGAATTGCTCACCAGGCAGTTGAAATAACTAGTGTTTCCCTATAAGATCAAATCAAAAGACTTTTACCATATATGAAAGGGGCTTGACCTCGGGTAGGTGGGTGGTGTTACATAGGGCACTTAAATCTGGGCTTGATGTGTTTGGCACTCATGCAAGGATAAGGAGGCCAATTTTCATGTCAGGTACAGCACAGTACATAACAAACTCAACCGCGCGGATTAGACTACACCCTGCTAATAATAAGTTATCCCCATCATGAGAAGTGAGAAAAACTAAAATACAGGGGTTAGACACTCCCACTGAATGAACTATTTCATGATATGTCAATATAAAACAAGCATATCAAGTTTGAAAGCCCCAGCTTTCATGTCCAGAAACTAAAGTGTGATAGACAGAGGGATGGAACCACATTCCTATTGCCCCCGAAAGGCGGGAGCTAAAAAAAAAAAACAGACCTGATCCATTTAAGCATCATCACTCTGCACATCAGCCCTCCAATCTCCCCTGGCACTGGGTTCACATTACCATTACTCAGCATTCGGATCAATTCTGAATGTCCCTCTGCTACAAATCATCCACCATTAGGGTATAAATGAACAATTAGTGTCTACATACGTGAACAGCAAAAAGCCAGGTTCTATTTCCTGGAATGACGGTTTGAGGCCTTATTTGAATAAATCTGCCAGATTGAGGTTGAAACAATAGGGAGTGGACCTTCAGACGAACTGCGCTGTTGATGTTAAACTTCATGGTGGTAAACGACAATTTACGCTGCCACAGTAAAGCTGAAGAGTTGACCTTTTTCTCATTAAAATATCATTGATTGGCGGACATGTCTGCTCGTAGCCACTATTAAGATTGACATGAGAGATGGTGCCTGGCGGAAGGAAATGAATTCCGCTCTGCAAACAGTCAGAATCCACAGTAAAACTTGTGCCCCCTTTTATTTAGCAAACAAACTCCAAGGTTTACTTTGAATCTGATGAAATGTGGAAATGTGTGTATCACACTGCTGAGTAATACAACATTCTCCATGTATAAAAAATATTTACTCGCTCATAACCTCACGAAATTTTTTCAACACTCATACATAACAAGACCAGCACTGTGGCGTAGTGGTTAGCACGTTTACCTCACAGCAAACAAGGTCCTGGGTTTGAGTTCCGGGCCTGGCGAGGGCGTGTTCTCACTATGTTTGCCTGGGTTTCTCCGGAAACTCCGGTTTCCACCCACAGTTTAAAAACATGAATATCACTCAAATGAGACCTTTTTAATTGCCTCTAGGTGTGAGTGTGAATGGTTGTGTGTATGAATCGTGCGATGAACAGGCAAGTTGGTCAGAGTGTACCCCAGCTTCACCCAAAGTAGACCCCCCCTCCCCGCCTGAGCCACTCTTTACCATTCGGTGTAAACTCCACATACTGTTTAGGTGATCAGCAGATTAAAAATCCATCTGGCATCAACAAGTGTATTATGGTATCATTTGAGAGGGCAGCTGGGTGTGGGTTTCCTCCGACAGTGCAAAGACATGCACGGTTGTGAATGTGAGTTGGGGTTGGTGGTGTAGTGGTAGGGTGCTGGACTTATGATCAAGAGGTCATGGGTTCAAATCCCCAGTAAGACCCCTGGACAAGGCCTGTCCTGGACCCACCTCCATGTAATTCTAACCAATGAACAGCCACTTCTCCCCGAGACCTTATATGAGCAAATTTGGATGCCTAAATTGTTCTGCAACCCACAGATAGTACTGTTGAGGAGCTACACTTTGTCTTTTGGTCAGAGCAGGTGTCTCTAATCGCTTTTTCACCGCCGATATCACTTTACAACATGATCTGTGCCTTGCTGATTCAGTTCAGCAGATTTGCCGTTTTATTAATGCTGGAAGCCGAAGTGTGGAAAAAGCCAAAAATAAACTGTGCTTTAAAAGACCCCAGTAAAGCATGCGAATAAATCACATTCACAGCTGAACTCGAGTGGTTCATGAGATTACAGCTCAGCACAATAATTTTGCATCTTGGTCGACTTGATTAAAGAGAGGTAACCTGAAGATTACGTGAAGTTTATGTGAAATCAAAGTTGATATGTGAGCACTAGTGGCACCTGATCGGATCGCATTAAACACAGCAGGGAGAGAATGAAACATGTATTTATTTTGATGCTCTGTTGAGGAATACAGACTGCTTGAACATGCACTCGAACATCTCCATTCTGGAGCGTGTATGCCTTTGATGACTGCCGAGATCAAAGCCGAGAGATTTCCGGCTATCTGCAGGAAATTTTCTAGTCACCTGCAAGCTTTCCCTGCATTCCCTTTCATATGTTTTTCTTACTTAGAGTTCGATGTTCATAAAATAATGTGTATTTAAAATCCTAAAACTATAGTGAGATTATTATTATTATTAGTATTATTATTATTGTTATTCATTCATTTATTTGCCAAACTGTTTAAACCTCCTAGGGTTGCGAGGAGGCTGGTATCTCAGCCAACACTGGGCAGAGGTGGGGTACACCCTGAACAGCTCACCAGACAATTGCAGGGCACACACATATACACCCATCCATACTCACTCTCACAACTAGAAGCGATTTGGAAATGCCAATTGTCCTAATGTGCATTTCTTTGGACTATGGAAGGAAACCAGAGTACTCGGAGAAAACCCACACAAGCATGAAGAAAACTTGCAACGTCCACACACACAAAAAAAGCCAGTGCCCGGGACCTTTTTGCTTTGAGGCAGACATGCTAAACACTATGCCACAATGCTGTAGTAGTAGTAGTACATTGCAAGGCCAACACATACACAACCATTAACACCCACACCAAGGAGCAATTAGGAAAAGCCTATTAGCCTTAAGTGCATGTCTTTGGACTATGGGAGGAAACCGGAGTACCAGACAAGCAGGGAGAACATGCAAAGTCCACACACAATCACTCTTTCTGAGCCCAGGACTCAAACCCTGGACCTTGCAGACTACTATGCCACCCTATCACCCCATTATTATTTTTTTATTATTATTCATTTATATATATATATATATATATATATATATATATATATATATAATTTTTATTTATTGATTTTTTTTTGGTTATTTTATTTCAGTGATCACATCTTGTATTTTCCTGAGAAATACAAGCTAAACAGTTTTTGGCAATGCTTTCTATCAGAAGTCCCTCACCATTTTATGGGAAACGAGGGTATATTTTGCAACAGGCAACCTACAAGCCTACACAGATCAGCCAGATGCTATTGTCCTATCATAAGCAGTCATAAATAAAGCAATAAAGCATTTATGAATCTAGGTGAGCCAAACTGCCACAGCATGTGAGATCTAAATGCCAGACGAGGAAAAGACATATTCACAACAAGTCTATCTAACCAATCAGAAGGCACGATGCCATCCTCTGGTGTTATTAAATTTTTACTAATCTGCTCCATTTTCCATTGAATGTTCAGTGTACACACGCTTCTATAATACATAAAGAGTGTGATCTACACTGCTTGAAGACCAATATACTAACAAATGCCAACCCGAGGCAGCTGGATGTACAGTATGTGGTCAGTATCTTTAATGCAACAATAAACTATTCACTGACATTAATCTAAGAGCCAAACTGCATTTGAAAAGATAATTACTGGTGTTTTTTTTCCCCTTTCCATTTTCAATCCAATATTTGTCACAAAGCAGTAAAAGTATCATAGTATACGTCAGTACCCAACACTGAAACAGCACCTTCAGTCTTCATTCTCTCTCCAGTAGAACCTGTTGTTTTTTAAAAGTCTCTCCACTTTGGCACATATGAATCCATTACATTCATGCAAATGACATTTCAAACTTAACCATTCATTCATTCATTTTCTAAGCCGCTTATTCCTAATTAGGGTCACGGGGAGGCCGGCGCCCATCTCAGCCAACTCTCGGCAAAGGCAGGGTACACCCTGGACAGCTCACAGGCCATCGCAGGGCCAATACTCATACAACAATTCACACTTACACTCACACCTAGGGGCACCAATCAGTCTACTATGCATATTTTTGGACTGTAGGAGGAAACCGGAGTATTCGGAGGAAACCTGTGCAAGCACGTACAGAACATGCAAACTCCACACAAAAACGCCCCAAACCCAGAAACTGAACCTGAGACCTTTGTTGCTGTGAAGCAAATGTTCTAATCACTGCATCACCGTGACACCCCCAAACTTAACCATTTATTTATTTATTTAGTTGTTTATTTTGGGAGGAATAATGTTTTATTCAAGCAGAAAACCAAATTCATGCCAAGATTTGCCAACCATCACGAGATTAATGGCTACAGTCTTTAAAGGCACCCATTCACTCCCCAGGCGTATTAAATAAACAACTGAAGTAAAGTGTTCTATCACTCACGTACTCACTCATTTATCAAGCCGCTTAATTCTACTATGGTTGCAGGAAGGCTGGAGCCTATCTCAGCTGACACTGGGTGAAGACACCCTGAACAGTTCACCAGACCACTGCAGGGTCAACACATACACACACAACCATGCCCAGGAGACATACCACAACATAAAATTTATGATATACTTAAACCATTACAGTACAAGAACATACCGAATAAATATCTCATATGGCATTGGGTTAGCCAGCAACTTCATAGTGAACACTCATTTAAATAAATATGACTGCCTAAAAATTGTTGTGGTAGAATATACTGATGTTTTCGAACAGAAGAAAATCACTGATTTGCCAAACCGCTTTATCCTATTAGGGTTGAGGGAAGGCTGGGGCCTGGGAAAGGGAGGGTAAGCCCTGAAGAGCTCGCCATTCCATTCCATTGTCACACAATGGAATGGAACATAGAATAGCCTATAGCTTAGAATAGCCATTTAGCCTAATATGCATGTCTTTGGGCTGTGGAAGGAAACCCTAGTACCCAGAAGAAACCCATGCAATTACAGAGAGAACATAAAACATCGCCCTCACAGAGCCCAGGACTTGAACCCAGGACCCCTATGCTGCCATGCCGCCCTTAAAATAGAGAGGTTATTCAAAGGTTTTCAAAGGAAATCAGAAAAATAGTTCAAATATATGACAACACTGGAAATAAAACATAAATAATTAATGTAGCAGACTCCATGAAAGACAGCTTACAATTATAGATTCATTCTGGGAAGATGCTACAGCACACAAGACAAACAGAGATTATTTTACACAAACACAGGAGTAAAGACTCATGCAAACACTGCTCAAGCACCATGTTCAGGGTAAACCCAGTGCAGAAGGAAAGAAAACATGAAGTACAAAACAAACACTGTTGAGACAAACAGAATGTTTCGTTCGGGTATTTAGAAACGCATTCCTTTATTACCCCTGCTATAAAATTGAGGTGGGTGGGGAGGGTCGGCGGGAGTTCATGTACTCAACAGCAAACAAAATCCTGATTTTCACCAACCTTGCTGAGGACACTAGCATCCCTGAGTCTCAGAGATGTTTTGATTTTGCCATATGAAGGTCAAAGGTGAAGGTCAGAGCAAGGTTACAAAGCTGTGGAGATAGATTGTCATAGACTACATGCCATCCCTATAGAACACTAATAGGAAACCTAATGTATGGGCTTGTAAACAAGACAATTACCCTTGACCTTGAGTGACCTTGAAAGGTGAAAGTGAAGGTCAGAGGATTTTGAGTGCTTATAACTTCGGAATGAGTGACAATAGACACACAGATGGATTGACAGATAGGCAAATTGGTATAAACGACTAACAATAATCCATATATGCACATTCATGAGACATTTACCGTTGACCTTGAGTGACCCTTATAGGCCCTATTTGCTACATTCTACATGCTGCACCCTCTAATTTTAGAGTTGCATTTATGATAGGATTATCTCTGTATTGGCACCGAACTCATAATGCCAGTAGATGTGTGCACCAAAGCATCAACTGCTTTCTCCAGCAGCTGACGAATTTCCGTCTCCTGTTTCTTTTTGAAATTTCGACGTTGTGCATTAGGGCAGCTAAGAGGGGAGATCTCATTTCGGTGTCGGAGCAGAGAGACGAGACTCCTCTGTCAGATGTCAGTGCACCAAAGGCAGGGAAAATTAGGGTTACACAATTGCATTGACTCCTACAAGCACCACTGCAAGGCCTGCTCTGTAATTGGATCCATTTTGAGGAGATTTTAGGGAGCACTTGAAGGAGATATGGAGAGCTTCACTGCGTTCTAGACTCACACCATTTCTCCTCTTTCCACGCTCTCTCTCGTCTGTCTGTCTCTCATGCGCTCTCTCTCTCGCTCTCTCTCTCTCTCTCTCTCTCTCAGAGCGGCAGCTTTACGAGGGAACAGCCGTCGTGTTAAAAGCCCTGTCACATGCATTTGGCACAAAGCTGAGCAGAAATGACACCGTGTCTCTCAAAAATGGGCAGTTTTATTCCGCATGGTTTTCCATGGCCTAAGCGTAGTGAGGAAGTGTGAGACGTCTGTGAGACACACAAATGCCAAACATTATCCAATTCAATGCCCTGCCTGGAAAATTGACCACTAGTTTATTTCTAAATAAAATATACACTGTATGCGCCTGCTATTTTATTAGGAAGTTCCCGCTTATTCTTGCAATTATTCAAACTGCCAGTCATTTGAGAGCAGCTCAGTGCATAAAACCATGCTGCTACAGCTAAAGAGCTTCAGTTGACAACATAATACACAATAAATCATTAAAAAAATGTGATCCTAGTGACCTTGGAATGGTTCTTGGTTCCAGACAGGTTGGTTTAAATATGTAGAAAACTGCTGATCTTCTGGGATTTCCAATGCAGTTGTTTCTAGAAATGTCATAGTCAAATAAAAGACATTTCACCCAGTGGGCAGCAGTTCTGCAGGAAGAATTACAATGTTAATGACTATGGAATGTGAGAATAAGCACTCTGGCTTAGGTTCAGGAAAAGCAAAGACTTGTACGCTTTTACTCACTTATTTGCCAAACCGCGTTATTAGCTTCCACCCACAAAGTGTCTGGGGGGCTATAGGAATGGGTTCCGTCCATCACACTTTAGTTTACGGACATTTACTTGCAGTGCGCTGAAGCTGGGGCTTTCAAGCTTGGTATGCTGGCTCACTACTATGAGTGCTAGGATGAGTTTGTGTGTGAGTGACCTTGACCTACTTTTCAAGGTCAAAAAGGCAAAACTGTATGTTAGGTTTCCGGACATTTACTTGCCGCGCTCTGAATCTGGGGCTTTCAAACTTGGGGTGCAAGTTTGAAAGGTGGGGTACACCCTGAGCAGCTTGCCAGACCTTTGCAGGACCACCACCATTCCCACTCACACCTAGAGGCAATTTGGATTGCCTAATGTGGAGGCTGGAGCCATCTTTAAAACAGTTATAAAGCTATGTACTCTATCTAATTCTCTTATTTGACGAACCGCTAAATACTATTAGGGCCAAGTGGAGGCAGTGTACACTCTGAGCAGCTCGACTGACCATTGCATACTTGCATGTCTTTGGACTGTGGGAGGAAACCGAAGTACCCGGTGGAAATCCACGGAAGCACGGAAAGAACATGAAAACTCCACACAGAAATGCCCCAGCCCAGAACTCGAACCCAGGACCTTCTTGCTATGAGGCGGACATGCTAACCACTATGCCACCGTGCCACCCCATTTAATTCCTATTTATTTTTTTATTTCTTTAAACTGGGTACATGTCAGTTCTTCGAAAGGCTTTCTGACATTCCTGGGATTTGAAATCAGAAGTATCGTATCAGCAGTATAAAACCTTAAGCATGTTTATTCTTCTTCATCTTCTTCTTCTTCTTCTTCTTCTTCTTATTATTATTATTATTATTATTATTATTATAATTATTATTATTATTTTAATAAGTAATAATGATGTATAATTACTACTGAAACATTCTGTTCCTGATGCTTAAGGTCGTTTTGTCACCTTCTAATTTTCTCATTAATTTAGCCAAATTTCCTCTGGATATATGTGTAAACAGTGATGTGTGTGTGTGTGTGTGTGTGTGTGTGTGTGGATCAGTGCAGCAAGTGTGTGAAACCGAGGCTTTAGAAGTTTGAGCACGTGACACATGATGTAGTATGAATGCGTCATGGAGTGTGTGTGTGTGTGTGTGTGTGTGTGTGTGTGTGTGTGTTGATGGTGGCTGACAGAGCTGCCAGGCTTGGTGAAGGGCCGTTAGCATGCGTGTTGAGCTGATTGATTTGTGTGTGTGTGTGCGTGTGTGTGTGTGTGTGTGTGCGTGTGAGGAAGCAGTGCACTGTGATTAATTGGGCTCAGGACCTCATCTGCAATGTTTTGATGAAAATGAAGAGAGGAAGAGGGGAAGGAAGCCACAGCACTCTAATGAATCCGGAATACTAGTAACTTGGGGATGATGAGTGTGTGTGTGTGTGTGTGTGTGTGTGTGTTGGGGGGGGGGGGGGGTATCTATAGGAACAGCAAATAAAATAGTCACTTCATATAATCTGTAAACTTAATAATAAACAGATTTATACTAACCGAGAGCGCTCAGAGCGCCAAGCTGTGCCACCAACCAAAACTGTATATAAATATATAATTTAAAATCTTTTTTTAAATTCTGGATGTACAGTTTGAACCTCTTCAAAATTTAATGGAGTCTTCCCTTGTCCAAAGACCCACCTCTGATGAAATGTAACATTTATGGGAGGAGTCTACTGTGTCAATGAAATCTACATTGTCATTTAACTATAAATTGCTCGTTTCATGAATCATCCGCGAATTCCTCTGGCAAAATAAAAATTCATCTCTAGCATGCGCTGTTAATTTTAGCAATAACTCAATTACATGCTGGGCCGTATCACCCCACCCATCAATTAATGATTATCCTATAACTGAGCACCCTGCTGTGAATCTTCTGGGCTAAATCGTCTTAAAGCCATTTCCCAGGATTCAGTACGATATAGACCTAAACTCTGATTGGTCTTGTCTAAAACATTGATCGTTTTCAGAAGTTAATAATTTGTTGAACTGGATTTGTGAGTTGGATCATGATTATGTTGGGAGGTGTCATTTCTCATCTTCACTTGTCTAATAGAAGCCAGCAGTCCTGCTGAAGCAGACTGATATTCTAGCTATACATGATTCCCTCTATCTTGGCTAAAGCCCTGTCCATGATGAAGAGAAGCAGCCCCACAGCATGGTGCTTCCACCACCATGCTTCATTGTGTCATGTTGTTCTTTGAATAATGGCATGTGTTTGCGTTGTGTTAAGCAACTATTTTTACAATTATGCCCAAAAAGTTCTTCTTTTCTTAATTTCCTTAGATTATAAAACAATTTGTTCAGACAAAATGTGTATTCTTACAGGATTGGGGCAGGAATTTGTCTTTGTTGTTTTTGTTGTTGTTTGTTTTGGAGGGATGTCCTGTTCTGGGTAATGTCACAGCAGTGCCCCATTTACTTTTAGAAAAGGTTTCCTAGGTGTCAAGGGTGTAAAACATTTCTGGAAAACTTCCAAGATTTTAGAATACATTGTACAATAATGTTGAATTGGTTACAAGTTTTCTAGTTCACCACAATGTGTAGTTGCAATATATTGATGTCCAGATGGGAGTAAGTTAATCTTATTCATTTGCTGAACTACCATTACTTAGTCCCCGTTATTAGGGTTTTAGGGAGACTACGCTGGGCGAAGACAGGGTACACCCCGAACAGCTTGCCAGACCATCGCAGGGCAACACACACAATCATTCACACCCACATCTAGGGGCAATTTGGGACAGCTAGTTAGCCTAATGTGCATGTCTTTGTACTGTGGGAGGAAACCGGAGTACCCAGATGTAACCCATGCAAGCACTGGGGAAAGTGTTATTCTCAATGAAAAATAAAAAAGAACCTCCTCCAAGTAATTAAAGGCGAAATTTTGTTTTTGTGGTAAGATGCAAGATTGTGGATTCCCAGTATGACATCCACAGATTAGAGTAAAGCAGTTATAATTTTTAAAAATGTAGACTTGATGCGTAGACACTGAGAGACAGCATTAATAATACCGAGGGAAAACTTTTCTCTGTGTATTTTATTCCAGTCAAATATCCTTATTTTATATTTGGGGAAACTATAGAGTAGAAGCCCAAGAGGGGCTGGTCGATATGGAAAGTGTAATATCTGATATCTGCAGGTGTCTTAGCTGAGAACAAAAGTCTCAAGTGGTAAAAATCCAATCTGATGAACAGCAATTATCACCCAGCATGCCCAGCTACCAATTATTTGCTAGAGCAAAGTTGGTGGCGTAACACTTCCTGACACTTGTAATCACTTTTATTGATGGAAGTGATGGCATCCTACTCAATCCGTCACAATCTGCTCCCTTGTTATAGCACCCTTTTGTGTGTGGCAGGAAAAAAAAATCTAGAATCAATCTAGAACTTTTGACAACAATGACTGGCTGATCAATTCATTCAACACTTAGCTAGAAAGGAGCTGCTTTTGACAGAATATCACAATGCTAAAATGTATTCTTTAAAAAAAAATCTTTACTCAAGTTAACATAGTTACTCATCTAATAAAAAAGTAAATAAGTACTCCGGTAAAAAAGTTAAAGTGAAGCTTCAAAGTCTTTAAAGAATTTAAAGTCGAAAAGTATAAACTTGGCGGCACGGCGGCATAGTGGTTAGCAGGTCCATCTCACGACAAAAAGGTCCTGGGTTCGAGTTCCGTGCTCAGTGAGGACGTTTCTGTGTGTTTACATGTTCTTCCTGTGCATGTGTGGGTTTCCTCCAGATGCTCCGGTTTCCTCCTACAGTCCAAAGACATGAATATTTTGGTAATTAGCAGTTTCAAATTCCCTCTAGGTGTAAGTGTGATTGTCTGTGTATCATAAACAGAATACTTTATTGATCCCAGAGGAAACTGTGTTGGATTGGACAATTGGGAAAAACCTGTGATGGATTGGCAAGCTGTTTCGGGTGTACCATGGCTTTTCCCACAGTTGGCTGAGATTGGCTCCAACCTCTCCGTGACTCGAGTAGGATGAAGCTTTTGTAAAATAATGAACGAATAAAGTATAAACTTGTTAATGTATTTACAGTATAAATGTAAAGGTATAAGAAAGGCCCCCCAAAAGTGATGGAATGGTATGTACTACATGGCACAATCTGATTGGTTCATTATCTGTGTTGTAGTACAGTAGATATAATCCAAGTGGTTAATGTTTAAATAATAATGGCGGAAAACAGTCACGGTTAACCATGTTCACTGATTCTGAAATCTTAGAAATTCAGCAAAATGCTGCACCAAAAAATACCAAGAAAGTTAGAAAATATGGGGCACTTTATTCAATGTTTGAATAGGTTTCAATAGATGCCACCATGAAACGTATGAATATTGCACTGAAAGCTTTTTTTTACTCTTAGCTTTTAATGTTTCCATGGGGGCCGCCGTGGCCTTGTGGTTAGAGAAGCAGCTTTGGAATCAAAAGGTCGCTGGTTTGATTCCCAAACCAGAAGGAAAAATGTGTGATGGTGGGGGAATGAGCTGCACCCTCCCTTGCTCCACATTTATGGCTGAAGCGCCCTTGAGCAAGGCACCTAATCCCCAACCGTTCTGCAGGCGCCGCACTGTGTGGCAGCCCACTGCTCCACATCCACCTCGCCTTCAGTAAATAACTGTTAAATTTAAGTGTCTTATGTCATTGTTTTTATTTATTTATTATATATTGTTTATTTATATGTATGTAAATATAACTATACAGATAATTTTGCTCAGATAAATATTTTCACTGTAACATGTAATTTATGTGCTTTGGAATGTCCGTCTGAAATGACCTCGTGTGCGCTTAAGCAGAAGGTCTAAATATTGATTTGTTTATTTGGAGGGCCAGAGGAAGATATTATCCAAACATATCTACTGCCAAGGTTTGTTCCTCTGTACCTATTTCCAAACCTATGATCAATTGGTAGCGCCGGTCATTGTTTAAATTAATTGTTTTTAATTGTGGTATTACACTAATTTGCCATGCTTGCTATGCATCTTGGCCCAAAAGAGCAAAAGAGAGCCGGATGGCATGGTTATCTATCTCCTTTCAGTCACAATGATACTAGCTAAACCAGCGCTGATGTATGTAGAAGAGGGTAGATAGCACTTCTTTGAGTGTGTTATACACTTGAAAAGCTGCAGTCACTGGTTTCTCATATCTCAAAGAAAGAACACATTAAGTCTTGATCCCTTCCTGAATTTGGGAATAAAATGGCAAGAAATAAAAAAAAAAAATTTAAAAAAAGGAGTGGAGTCTCTTTTTCTTTATTAAAGGTAAATCATCCCTCTCAAGTCTTGAATTATTTTTGAATTACAAGTAGTCATAAAAAAGCCATAAAGCATTTATGAGTCATCAGGTTCCAAGCTAAAGAGTAATAATTTGAAATATTATTTATTTATGCGTTTATTTACTTTTTTTGGCTTCTTTAGCAATATTCCTCAGGGCCGTGTCCCAAGCCTCATTCTGAATTCAGAATAAACTGAGACGAATGTCATTCTCCTTCCTTAATCAACTCCTTGGCTGCTCTTATCAGCAAACTCCGCTACTCCCTGCTAACGTCCTCCACGAGCACACACACAAAATAATAATAATAATAACACGCTGTCTTTTATGTAATGCTGCTTCGTCCCACGCACTCACGAGGCTCATTGCTCAGCTGTAGGGGAGAAAAATGATGCGTTTGTAATTACGGCTCAGAAACAATAGAGGACGATTTCCGTTATCTCAATGACATAGTGCTTTATAGTTATATTATTGCCACCAAAGAACACTACACAGCAAAATCCCTAGTGCTAAATTAACATTTAGAGTCGTTATATACTCAAATGAACAGCAAGTTTAATTTAAACGTTGTAGGTGTTACTCAAACACAGTGATTTTACTCTGTGGGGCATTAAGTCAAATGATAGGCACAGTGTGAGAGCGTACAAAAGAAAGCATGCCTGTATCTACATTCATATGATTCAGCACTTTCGATGCATGTGCATCAGTCTAAAAAAAACTTAACAAGCTTTCTGCTTCTATCTTTCAGTTTCCCTGATCAAACTTTAAAAAGCTTTGAATTACCCACAAGCCCCCCTAGAGCGACAACTCTGTAGGTTGAGAGGGGGGAGAAAAGAAGGAAAAGAAAAATCAATAGGGTTCAAATGAGGATTGGGCATAACATTATGCTTTGGTAGTGACAAGCTCGTGAGAAATCATTAGCATCACATGTCCCTGTAGGCCAATTTTACGCAGATGCCAGTAAAAGGCTTTCAAGATCCAATAGAATTGAACTGAGCCTACTGGAGAGATACAAAGTCAAGTCTATGAGCTTAACGCGCTTATATTGTTCATAGAGTATATGAAAATAACACCTCATATACATAGACCTATAGTATAAACATTTTTTCCCCCTCTTACAAGTTAGTTTTGGCTCTAGAATTCATTTTTTCTAATAAAATAAAAAAAATCCTAAATAAAATAAAATTAAAAAAAATATTTTTAATAAAAATAAATAAATTATATTTAGGCAATCAATTATTGCTGATATTATAAAGAATAATAATAATAATACATTATTTTTTTTTCTAAATGCTAGATTTTATCACAATGTTTATGCTACAGTTTTAAGAAAAAAAATGGTGGTGGTGACTAGCATGTCCACCTTACAACAAGAGGGTCCTGGGTTGGGTTTCCGACAAGGAGTTTGCATTTTCTCCCACAGCCCAAAGACATGCACATTAGGCCAATTGCCTGTTTCAAATTGCCCCCTTGGTATGGATGTGAGGGTCGCACTACAATGGCCTATCGGGCTGCTTGAGGTGTGCCATGCTTTCTCGCAGAGTCGGCTGAGATAGGCAGCAGCCCCTCGGGACCCTAATAGGGTTAAGCGGCTTGACAATTAAATTAATAAATGAATGAATGAATGAATAATAATAATAATAATAATAATAATAATAATAATAATAATAATAATAATAATAATCATAATAATAGCATTCCTAAATTAAAATGGTAATCAGTTGCTTGTTGTCAAAATGCTAAATGTTGCTCCCGCCATCATCCCATCATACCATCATCAAAACAGAGCACAACACTTACATATTTACGGCGGACAACGGCTATCAATTACACTTTTGCTTAGTTACCGAAATGAAAGTAAGGCCAGACATTAATGTTGGCTGAGGAGAGCTGTGGCTGTCAGTCTAATTCATCCCAGAGGTGTTCAGCGGGGCTGAGCTAGAGACTATTTATATAGAAATTGGACATAGCTGCCGTGGCGTCACCCATTTGGTTTGTGAAGCTTTAAGTTTGACAATTGGTTGTACATTCCTGGCGCTTTGGAGCCAGAAGTGACCATATTTGGACGAGAGGGTGGAGCATGGAAGGAGCAATGGGTGAATTTTGCGAAGAACCCATTTGCTTTAAAAACACTACCTGTTCGTTAATGCTATGGCTAGCTAAGTAACTCTATTAGCAAGGTGTATCTATTATTCTTATTAACTAAACACCAAGAAAAAGTGCAGCAGCTTTTAGCGTGCATTGCACACATTATACTTAATATAAAATTTATCCTAAGAAAACAAACATTCACTTACCGAATAAAACAAAAACTGGATACCAGAATTCTTGGACTTCCTGGAGGAACTACATGGTTAAACATCAACTTTTATGATGTTCTCAGTATCTACTTCCTATCAGTGCATTAGTTTAAATACGAAAAAGCTTCAGGTTATGTTGTTTTTTCTTTGTTTTTTTTTTTTTTTATCATGTACTACTCCAACTTAAATCAATATGTCTATTTAGTGACGCGGACTATATCATTTAAATCGAGTATACTAACTGAATACACAACGCATCTCGTTAACAATTAAAGCTTTACAGATTGGCTACATCAACTTGATGTGAGATATGCTGTGTATCGGAATGTAATTTGATATCAAACTATGCACAATGTGATCTCATTAGGCTTACGTTCGGGAGGACTGAATTCATCTTCCTGACAAATTGCATAAAATGACTGCACATCCTTTTTAAATTGATGTCAATTTACCGTTGCGGAAAAGGTGTAACTGTTAGGATTGATATTTGATTGAGTGATTACTCTCTTACCTTCCAAAGGATGGGTTCCTTTTCAGTTGCGAGTTTTCCTATTAGTCAACTGATTATATTGTGTTTTCATTTAAAATGCACTATAGGGCCAAAACGGGCGGAACAGTGGCATAGTGGTTAGCACATCCGCCTCACAACAAGAAGGTCCCGGAAGGCTCAGGTGCTTCTGTATGGAGTTTTCATATTCTTCTTGTTGTTTGCATGGGTTTCCTCCGGGTGCCCCAGTTTTCTCCCACGGTCCTTGCACATTCGACTAATTGGCTGTTCCAAATTGCCCCCAAGTGTGAGTGTGAATAATTGTCTGAGTCTTGCCGTGCGATGGTCTGGTCTAGTGTTGCTCAATGTGTACCCCACCTTTGACCAGTGTTGGCTGAGGTAGGCTCCAGCCTCCCTGTGCAACCAGTATGATTGAACGGTTCGGCATATGAGTGAGTAAATGAGTAAATGGCCAAACGTATATGTGGCCACATGACTGTTACGCTCGTATATGTTTTCCGGAAACTGTTTCCACAAAGCTGAAAGCACACAGGACGGTTTTGTATTCTGTAGCCTTATGTTTTCGCTTCAGTAGAACGATGGGGCCCAAACTTGTCAAAGCCTAATGATGCTAGTGTGTACAAAGCAAGCTCAAGGAACACATGGTGGACTAAGGTTGCAGTTGAACTCAAATCGCCTGTACAAAGCCTCTCAGCTCTACTGGCCACGTTTGGGATGAACTAGAATTCTGATGGGGCACAGTGGCTCAGTGGTTAGTAATACTGCCTTACAGTACCAGAGGCAGGGCTTTGGACAAGGAAGAGTTAGAGTTTGGACATGATCTGGATGAAATTTTGGATCCCGGAATTCTTTAAATGATTCCCTAACATTGGGAGATATCTATGGTTCATATGTTGGATTTCTGGACTTGGGTGAGGTCTGCGCTCTCTAAGTTTTCTTGTTTGTATCTGTGTTAGCTCTCCAGGGTGTATCCTGTCTCCCACCCAAATTGGATTGGCTCCAGCTTCCCCCATCTTCCTGATGGATAAGCGGTATAGATAATTGATGGAAAGTCGACTGCACCCCAGGCCTCCCATTCCGACATCAATGCCTGACTTAAAGCTCAAATCCCCACAACTGCACTTCAACGCTCTACTGGAAAGCCTTCCTAGAAGATCTGAGGTTATCTTAACAGCCAAGCAAAACGAAATCTGTACGTGCAAAAGCATATATGTGTTTCTGATTAGTTGACTTTTGTACTTAAGAGTAATAAAGAATAGTGATGTGTTTACTGTGATTTTTGCTCCTAACACTTTGGGAGTATTAAAAAAAATTGAAAGACATTTATTTACTTATTTATTTATTTATTACTTCTGACAAGGTGATGTTTTCTTTGTTTTTTTTGTTTGTTTTTGGGTTTTTTTAGCAACGTTATGCAAAAAAAAAAAACAGATTTTGATGATTTTTTTTCTGGATGATTCAGAAATGATACAAGGAACAATTGGTTAAATTTTGGCAGGAATCCTGATTATTGTCTTGATGCAGGTAATTTTTTCATTTTTTTTAATTTTTTGTTTTTCTGTACCCCTTGGTCGTTATTCTCCAAAATAGCTTTTATTGAAAGTAATATTGTATTTAACCTCTAGGTGGCGAAAAATATTTAAAATATGATCTTTTCATTACCTCCACCAAGGAGGTTATGTTTTCACCCGCATTGGTTTGTTTGTTTGTTTGTTTGTCTGTTAGCAACATTACTCAAAACGTTCTTCACGGATTGTAATGAAATTTTGAGGATAGCTGGGAAATGATACAAGGAACAATCGATTCGAATTTGGCAGTTATCCATATTATAAGAGGGTTTGAGGAAATAACTGAGGAATTTTTTGTGGCCTTGGCGGAGGTCTGCGCTCTCTGAGTGCTTTTCTGGTTTATTTATGCAAATATGTCTTTTCAGTTCAGTAAAAAAAAAAAAACTTGTGATCTACTGCCTTCTACATTCATAGTTACTGCATATATAGTATGTGTGTATGAAGTCTAGCATGAATAATTAACATAAGGATGATGTTTTTTATTATCCTGTTTGAAACTAATCCAGCACTTGCATTAATAATCTGCTATTAGTACCAAACAGTTTTCAATTAACTTAAATTAGGGCAAATTATGCATCCAGTAATTAGGCACCAAAGACAAGCATATTTTGTGCCCAGTTTTTCGTTTCTTTTTAAATTATTAATAATTTTTCAATTTGCATACACAAATGACGATCTTAGTAACACTCACGAATGTGGGACCTCTGAGTAAAGCAAACCACCACTAAACACTTTTCTTTACTGCAGGAAGTCACTTAAGGGTTAAACATTCAATCGTTTACCAAACTGCCTAATCCAACAAGGCTCGTGGGGAGGCTGGAGCCCATTACAGCTCGAACACCTCACTACTCCATCAATGGACCAATACAAACAACCATTCACACTCGCACTCACACCAAGGGGTAATTTGGAACAGCCAATTATCTTAATGTGCATGATTTTGGGCTGTGGGAGGAAACTAGAGTACCCAGAGGAAACGAACGCAAGCATGGGGAGAGCGTGCAAACTCCAGACAAGCACCTTCACTCAAATCCAGGACCCTCTTGCTGTAAGGCAGATGTGCTAACCTCTACGCCATGGAGCCACCAAGATTAAGCATATTAACATTAACCAAAATAAAATATATTTTACAAAAAAAAGGATGCCACGTCACATTTCTGAAATGCCGGCTAGCATAATGCTAAGGCTGCAAACACAATGCGCTTAGTTACTGTAGAAGCATTGTTAGAAAATAAAATGCTATATTGTATGTTTTATGGGTGGCGTGGTGGCGTGGTGGCGTAGTGGTTAGCTGTCCGCCTTACAGCAATAATGTTAAAGTCTTGGGTTCGGCGAGGGCATTTCTGTGTGAAGTCTGCATGTTTGAGTGGGTTTCCTCCTGGTAGTCTGGTTTCCTCCAACTGTCCAAAAACATGCACATTAGGCAAATTGGCTGTTCCAAATTGCCCCTGAGTGTGTGTGTGTGTGTGTGTGTGTTGTACAGCTGTACATGGTGTACCCCCCCTTTGCCCAGAGTCGGCTGTGATAGGCTCCAGTTTTCCAGCGACTTTAATAGGATTAAGCGGTACAGCAAATAAATGAATGTTTCACTTGATTATTAATGCACTCAACTTTATAACTAGTTTACTATACATCATGTAGCATTATGTTAACTTACCGAGTTTCCAGGGAACCAAAATATAGGATTGCCCAACACACTAGAGCTTTTATTGAATTTATGATTTGTCCAGTCCTGAGCTCATTGAATTCCCGTCCAGCCTCAAATTAAAGTTAGGCAGGGGGAAAGATGTTTCCAGAACCAATCAAGGGTTTAGCATGCGCTCCACGTGCTGCCATTTTGCACAACGGTTTCATAAACCCACAACTGTTCAGTGAGTTTTATGCCTCCACCTGTCGAACACATTTACAAGTGCCATGCAAGTTCACACCTGGCACATTAATAAGTTTCCTGGCTGAAAGATTATTCTAATGGGACTTGTTGTGCAGAACCCAGAAGAACCGAACACACCCAGGTCCAGTTGATGAGGTAAAGCAAAGTGAGGACCAGTTATCAGTATTTTTAATGCATTAATGCACATCCTGTTGTATTATAAAGGTGTAAATCTCAGTGGAGTGTACCTGTACACATGAATGACATGCTATTAAATGGCATCATCACAACAGCCATTCAGTAAGAGCCTGACACAATGCACAATCTCTTTGTGATGGTTCGCTTTCCCACCCCAGAACCACCAGCGAGTGTCTGCAGGAGATAGCGAATAATTACTCCAAGCGTCGGATGTACGTTACGGTGCCTGAGCTCGACTGCATTGTTATAATTGATTCATTGAATTGTTCAGGTGTTGTCAGATAAATTATTTAACATGGAAATTATGCAGCTTTGAGACAAATTTCAATTACTTTCCTCCACCAGAGGGAAATGTGTGTATTTTTATTATTCTTATTATTATTATTTGTGGATATTTCATGTATTTAATTAATTATTTTTGTCTGAAACAAACCTGACACGAACAGTCTGTTCGGCTGCACAAGGACGATCCAAATGCTCCCGACGTCCCAAATGGATGGGTGACATTTACAGACACGCTCTTTTTATTTCTGTCACTGAATGAATTTCAGTCCCTTAAAAGGCTCGGTTAGGTGTTGCTGGAAACAGCGGGGGGGGTGGGGGTGAGGGGGGGCGGCTGTGTGTGTGTGTGTGGGGGGGGTTGTTCTTTCTTTTTTTTTGTCATCCTGCATCAGCAAAGGTCAACAATATTATCAACAAGCACAACAACTAGTATTATTCACACCGTCCATAGGTTTAATCTCCTCTCGGGTCTTTTTATTAATAATTTTAAGCAGATTCTAACTTTAAATACATTTAAAATTTGTATTTAAATATTTATATTATATTGTAGCATCGCTATTTATCTTTTTTTACAAAGGTTAGAACCTTTGCTTCACGGCAAGAAGGTCTTGGGTTCGAGTCCCAGGCTCTGCAAGGGTGTTTCTGTGTGGCATTTGCATGTTTTCCCGTGCTTGCATAGGTTTCCTCTGGGTACTCCGGTTTCCTTCCACAGTCCAAAAAACATGCGCATTATGCTAATAAGCTATTTCAAAATACCCCTAGGGGTGAGGTTTGCCCAGAATCAGCTGAGACGTGCTCCTGTCTTTCCACAACCCTAGTAGGATTAAGCGAGTCGGCGAATAAACAAATGATTTTCTGTCTTTTTAGACAATTCTGTAAATAGTTACACAGGTAAGCCAATCCCAGCTGGCTTTGGTCGAAGGGGGTAAACCCTGAACAGTCGGCCATCTATTGCAGGGCTAACACAGACACAAACACCCACTCACACTCACTGGCTAACTAGAGTAGCTCGTTAACCTTATGCATGTCTTTGAAATGTGGGAGGAAACCAGAGTACACAGAGGGAACCCATGAACTTGCAAACTTTGGTCGTGAATCAAACCCCGAACCACAGTGCCGCATAAATCTGAGATTAAAGACAAAAAGATAAAGTTTTGATCCTCAGTGAAGTCAAAAGAAATAAAACTTTGAGTGTTTATATACTTTTAGGAATTGCTTTTTAATGTATATTAATTTTAAATAATATTTTTGAAATCATGTTATAGGCGGTACTAATACGTGAGCCATCAAAACCTTATAGGTGAGACCGTATGGGTTCCACATGAAACCTTCCAAAATCTGGGTTAGGATTGATCAGAGTTGCCAACAATGCTAATAAAGCAAACTCTCCGGTAAAAGGAAAACAGAACCAGACCACCAAACCATAGTGTATTTTTGCTGGCAAGGTGCTAACAACAAAATGCTAACATCATTAAAGATAAACCTGTGTTTTAAACAATAAAAGAAACCACAGTCGTATCCTTATGAAGGCTACTGCTTCACAAAATGTAAGTCTACATATCAAAGGGTCAAAGTTCAGCTAGATAAAGTCAGTTTGTAGTGACAGTCGGCACCGCACGAATCGAATGCGGTTCTTGTCCTTCCCCCCTTTTGTGAGTGGTCTTTTTCCATTGGACAAATGAAAGAAAATGGGGTTTGGATTTCCTCGATGAACTGCTGACAAGTAAAAACTACAACATTATCACAGAGTGAAGTCCAAAGCTTCTTGTTAAGACAGGACTATCGAGTCAATACACTGCTCCTTGTAATTCTTTGTAGAAAACCGATTTTCCATTAGTGGACTGATGTTCACCCTTTTATTCACTTGTCTTTTTCGCCGTCTCTGTTTCACTCTATTCTTGTTATCCATAGAACAATCACATTTCTCTTTTTCCTTGCTGAGGGTAATTAATAGTACTGGAATAAAACAGATTTTTGTTGTAGCCTGAAATGACAGCGTGTCCTTCAAACTTGCTCCTCCTTTATCTTGGAAATTTGCATACAGTACTGCAAAAAAAAAAAAAAGATGCCTCAGTTTCAAGCCAAAACACAGTGCTTCCAAGTCGCCCAAGTCTTCCTGCCTCTCCGATTGATGTGAAGTAGTACTGGGTGATGAAGAAGACAGTGTATTTCCCACGAGAGCCATTCAGAGGATTGCCTCCGAGAGGAAAGACAAGATTATATACAGTTTTCAAAAGGCGCTCTCTCAAGTAAGGGTACTGAAAGTCAAACAGTGAGCTGAGTAATTTAACATGGAAAAAACTTTCTCTCGTGCAAAAATAAATAAGCTATCCTTATGTTTTAACACACAAAGAATGACCTTAGCTACTTTGAGGTCTATTTATTCATTTACCAAACCGCTTTACCCTACTAGGTTCGCGGGGAGGCTGGAGGCCATCTCAAGCTGAACCCCTGAACAGCTCGCCAGTCAACTGTAAAGCCAACACATACACAAACATTCCTACACACATGCAAACCTAGGGGCAACAGCCAATAAGACCTGGAGGAAACCCTCACAAGCATGTTGAAAACATGCATACTCCACACAGAAACGCCCTCGCCGAGTCCCGGGTCTCAAATCCAGGACATTCTTGCTGTGAGGCAGACGTGCTAGCCACTACATCCCATCCCTGTTTTGTGATATTAAAATTTAATTCACATTCTTGGCATAACAACAGTATAAATTTTTTTTTTGGGACGGTAGGAGAGACCTGGATTTCCCTTAGGAAACCCCTACAGGCACAGGGAGAACATATAAATTCTAGATTCAAACACCGGACGTTCTAGCCACTGAGTCTCCACCACACCCCACCGCACACCAAACCAACACCCCGACGCACCAAATAGTTTAAAATATTATTTTTTACCAAAATGGAAGATGGAATTTTATAAGACTGAAGTCATAAAACCTTTTTACATGTATCCAAATGTACAAACTTAAACCCGGATGTTGATCCTACAAAGCAACAGGAATACTAGTGACACTCTCAAGGGTCCACAAGTCAAGAAATCCAGCTGTGCACAACCAACAACAAGGCAAAACGGTGGTTGGAATATATGCATAATAAATGTACTCTCGCTTCTTTTAGGAGGAAAGTATAAAATATTTTTTACATGTAGTAACAAAAACAGAATCATTTTTCACACAAACACAGACTGTAAAACGTACATCTGCTGCCCCATCCTCCCATCTTTAACCCTGTGTTTATCTGTAATCAGGCAGGATTATGATTTTGAAGGCTACTGAGATCAATCTCTGCCATCTTCATTCCTCTAACTGCTGTGTGGTTTTATTTTATGAATAGAAACAAAAAAATCTCACTGAGCATGGAAAAAAAATACATATGAACTGTTTATCATTAAATGAAAAAAGCTCTTTAAAAAAATGACCACAGGGGTCCAGATGCTCCCACCGAAAGGACCATTTCATAATATGCCAATATAGAACAAGAATATCAAGTTTAAAAGCCCCAGGCTCAGCGCGTGGCAAGTTAATGTCCGGAAACCTAATATACAGTTTTGCTTCTGTGACCTTGAAAAGTCAAGGTCAAGGTCACTCACACACAAACTCATCCTAGGTCCACTCTGTGGGCGGGAGCTTAAAATCCCACAACTTGCAATTCTGATAAAACAGCAAATTCTACCTCATATCTAAATATAAGGCAGTACTACCTCAAAACAAGAAGTTCCAGGGTTCAGGCACTTCCGTGCGGAGTTTGCATGTTCTCCTTCTGCTTGTCTGGGTTTCCTCCGGGCTCTCCAGTTTTCTCCCGCAGTCCAAAGACATGCGCATTAGGCTAATTAGCTGTTCCAAATTGCCCCAATTGTGAGTCTGAGTGTGAATGGTTGTGGGTGTTGGAATGCAATGGTCTGGCAAGCTGTTCAGGGTGTACCCTGCCTTCGCCCAGTGTCGGCTGAGATGGGCTCCAGCCTCGGACCCTAGTAGGTTTACATAGTAGGTTTAATTAGTTAGTGAGTTCATAAATGAACAGGTTAATCAATAAATAGTGAAAAGTCTGAATGCTTATTATTTGTAAATAAACTGTATACCAAGTAAATTGTTAACCTAGACATGTGTGATATATAGTAAATTAAGATTAAAAGTAAAAAAAAAAAGGGTTGGAGTTTAATCGAATTTACGTTTAACTAGAGTATTGAGTTTTAACAGCCTGTCTAATTAGCAAAATATACCCTCGAGTAGCCATTACTTTATAGTCAGTGAACATCTAAAGGACACAAATCGAACAAGTGGGACGACGTGCAGTCTGAAGACTGGGATATTCGCTGTTCATCAGTGCTGCATAACTGCATTTTGTCCTGTAGCTAGGTTACGCAGAATTCTCAAGATTTATGACTGCATCTCTGATTAACTTCATAATCAGTGCAGTAACTTCACCACTGACACTGTGCCGTTTTAGCCTACAATTCCTGGCTTGACTTCACTTAAGCTTGTACCATTGGGAAAGATTCTGAGACTTGGCCAGGAAATGTGGTCAGTATTTCCAGGAATTCCTGGTAGACAAAGTCCAAATTGTAACACATGGAAGATGGTATACTGAAATTCTCATGGCAGCTTAACTCACTGATATATATTTATATATACTCTATATTGGACAAAAAAGCCATGCAATTTTTGTTGGATCGTCGTGGTACTGAAACACTCTTCAGCACATCCCAAAGACTTTCAATAGGGTTAAGGTCAGGACTCCTGTGGTGGCAGATTTCCCATGCTCCTTGAACCACTCTTTCACTAATTGTACCCCAATTTTACATCTGTGTCATCTGGGAAAAAGAAAACGTTGCTTTATGTGATACCCTGTTCATTTAGTACATTCACGTCATCAGCTGACTTCATTTTACTGACATTAAATGTTGTTGAGCCTCAACCTGACCAACTGAAGCACCAATGTCATGGAGATTATGCACTGTAATCAAGGGTAAATCAGTCCGACAAAATGTTAGAGTGCACAAGTTTTTGTTTGTTTGGGTTTTTTTTTTATTTTGTTTTGGCTGGGCAGTATATTTACTCTGGAATAATGCAATCTGATTGGCTCGCTATCTCAGAGACATTTAGCATTATTTTTATTAATTTCTGATTGGTATTACATCATTTCTTTGTATTGCATCATTGCCATAGGATAAGTGAATTATCACATTGTTTCCATGAGATAAGTTGAAGGATTATTGCACTACTGGCACACACAACACACCCACATGTCTGTCTACATTGAAAATATTTTTGAAAAAATAATAAAACAGAATTACCCTGTCTCGAATCGTGTTATCTTGACCTTTGACCTCAGCAAATAACAACATCCCCTTGACAGAATAATATCCTATATCATACTTCAAATTGTTGAATTGGTTTGTTATCCTGAGTGGATAAATCTTGATAATACGTTCTTTTTTGGAATACACCTTTGCTTTGCATCAGGGTCCTGATCCTCATGCTGGGGGTTTAGCTTGCAATAATAACACGCTCTCTGTCTGTTATCTCCAATATATTAGTTTCCTTTAGCATTCAAACGATTTCTGAATTAATTTTAGACCAAGACATCAGCAAATATAAAATCAGAATGAGCGCAGCTCTTAACTCAAAGACTTTTAACTGAAATTAATTAGACTTCGTACATGTCTGACATTTAGGAAAATATTAAAATGGACAGAAAATAATACTTTTTTTTTTAAGAAAAAGTGTTGGACTGTAGTGTCCAGCTAATTCAGTTCTATCTCCAGGCGGAGGATGGAATATTTGTATTTTACAAGATTAGTGGTTTGGCGGTTAATTATTCCTTTGAGCGGTGAAGCTGCATTCAAAAGCACACATTCAAACACATGCTTTCATTTTCCTAATGGTGGTTGATTGGAAGTGCACTTGACTCAAGGCTGATAACGAGTCAGGTTTCTGATAATAATAAGGGAGGGGGGAAATCTATACGAGGAGTTATTGTGTGAAATGAATGCATGGCTTTGTTAGTCCAGGTTGTAGAGAAGGGTGTGTGTGTGTGTGTGTGATTTGAATTTATCTCTATAGAGTTTACACTTCACTCATGTACATTAAAAAAATAACATCCTGGAGCATAAACAAACAGCACGATGGATGGGGTCACATTTTGATGAATGTAATCACATGGAGCTGATGGGGTTGAAGCGTTAGATAAAGTAGAGGCAAATCCTATGCTGCACTTTTTTATCTTTAAGTCAACTTAATAAAGCTTAATATCCTCCTCTTTGTTCTATTGTCATGATGATTATTATTATTATTATAATTCTCATTATTTCTGAAATCTTACCAGAAATATTCTAAATCGCACCGGGCAGGGATAAACAAAAATACAAACTAAAAATAGCCATGCAAATATCTCAGTGTCTCAGAGAATACATTTTTACCTCTAGTGGATTCTGGAGTTTCGCAGTTCAGGCATTCAAGTAGGGCACAGCAAGAAGGTCATGGGTTCAAGTAACCGGCTCAGTGTGGAGTTTGCATGTTCTTTCAGTACTTGCATGGGTTTCCTCTGGGAACTCTGGTTTCCTCCCACAGTCCAAAGACATGCATGTTAGGCTAATTGGCTGCTCCAAATCACCCCTAGGTGTGAGTGTAAGTGTGAGAGGTTGGGTGTGTGTGCTGTCCTGCAATGGTCTGGCTAAATGACTGCTCCAAACCACCCCTATCTGTGAGTGTGAAGGGTTGTGTGTGTGTTTGCCCTGCAATGGTGTGGCAAGCTGTTCAGGGTGTACCCCACCTTCCACCAGTGTCGGCTGAGATAGGCACCGGCCTCTATGCGACCCTAGCAGGATTAAGCAGTTCGGTAAATGAGTGATGGGTGAGTAAGGCGTTTAATACAGACACAGATTATGGTATGACGCAGCCCTTCATGGAACCTTAAATACATGGGAACGTCACTACCATGTTGAGGTTAAACCACCAGATTGAAGGGATGAGTATACAGATATCATTTGAGGACCTGAGAAAGATTACAGACGGAACATGTCCAGATTCAGGCCTCATTAGTGTCCACTCGCAGCGCTGTTAAAAGCCACCTCCTCTGGAAAATAGCCAAACTACCAAAATATTTAATTATGAGTGCTGCATATTTCATTAGAACACCCATCTCGCCTCTCATGCATAAGGATTTCAGAGCTGTCGGAATTAAACCAGTGCGTAAGGAACAGAGACGATCTTCCTGTTGTTAATAAACACAGACACGGACATTCGCGCCATCCATGAGGATGTTTAATCCACTGTGTTTTGAACACAGCTGTTGAAATGTGCCAACACACACATGCTAACACCTCATCTCTCCTAGCACCCTCCTCAGAAATGTTCAGGTTACAAAGGATTCAACAGCACGCGCACACACACACACACACACACACACACACACACACACACACACACACACACACACACACACACACACA
>JAOUQZ010000035.1:34073618-34095392 GCA_028564935.1 Neosilurus hyrtlii
GGGAGAACATGCAAACTCCACACAGAAACGCCCGAGCTGGGAATCGAACCCAGGACCTTCTTGCTGTGAGGTGGATGAGGCCTACAAAACAACATGTCACAGTTTTTTTTTTATTATTAGTTTTAGTTATATTTAATGTTGTGGAATGTCTGTGAAACAAGTTAGCTCATGGTATATCCAGGAAATGACTTTTTAACAGTCATTCCTTCACCATCCTCTCTCGTTTTTCTTTGTCTTCAAACTATTAAAATAAAATACACCTTGTTCAATTGCCAAAATGTGAATCATAACATCAAATCAGGTATTAAGTCACATTTTAAAACTATAGGAGTTATAAATATACTGAATAAGCTTCATTTTGGTAGCAAAATCATTCATGTAGCAGGTCTGGTTGCTGGGATGTGGCCAGTTTTGTGCAGGGAATTTAGTAGATTCCAGATTGGATAAAATGATGAAACTTAAGAACCAAATTTAGTATTAAGAATTTCAAAAGTCTGGAGCAACCACAACTTTATAATAAAAATAACACCATGAAATTATCCAAATACATTGAATCATACTAACAGTTGTTTTATAGTAATATATATATATATATAAATTACTGGGGGAAAAAAAGAAATTTACCAGATGTAGAAAATCTACACATTTTCCAAACTGGTGAAATTTATCTTGGTCTTTACGATAAAAAAATATGTCTTTGATAGATGGAGAGCAGGGTGTTTTCTACGTGGCAGAGCATGAAAAAGCAAGGTGAGATTTCTAATTAAAAACAGCCATGTTTCTTTTACCTTCTGCAGTAAATTCATTCATGAGCCGAATCTCTAAATCCTACAAGGGTCGCGGGAAGGCTGGCGCTTATCTCTTAGAGCGAAAGTGTGGTACAGCCCGCCAGTCTATTGCAGGGCCATCATACACAGAACTAATCATACTCACACCAAGGGGCAACTTGGACTCGAACACAGGAAATTTTTCTGTGAGGCCGACATGCTAACCACTACGCCTTCTAGAGTAAATGCCTCAGAAAATGAGAACACACACACACTGCCTGAGCTTCTCCCGTAAAAAAGTTGATTTAAGCTGTCTTTTTTTATTATTTGATTCAAATATCATATAGTTTCTAAGGGGAAAAATAATAAGGATGGTCTTAATTTAATTCATTTGGATAGCTAGAATCTGGAAACTTCATGTCTTTTAGTTCAGCGTAGCATCTCAGTTTTCCTGTGATTAAGTTTGTGCCAAGCAGTGAACAAAATATGAGTCTGTGGTGGACTAATGACCATTCATAAAAAAAAAGGGAAAAAAATAAATAATAAAAAAAAACTAATGGACCCATTAAAATCTTAACTGTCCATTCTGTTTGTCAAGGGTAAAGAATGAGTTGTTGCAATGCCATGATCCATCATTTCAGCCCACGGGCCCGCTGGAAAGAAATAACTTCCTCGTTGTGATTTCTTTAAGAGCATACTGTCCAAAGATTTCTCCAAAAAAATAAATAAATAAAAATCTTTTGGCATGCTGAAAAATGAAATTAGTTTTTAGTATTGATTTCATTTAAGCTCTTGGTGTGCTGTGTGCTGGGTCAGAGGTCAGGATGGCTTGAGCAAAAAATAATAACCAGATGACCAGTCTGATATAAAGAAAATTAAATGTGAAATGGGGGGAAAAAAAACATCAGAAGGACTGGAAATGAAATAAATGCTAAATATGAAGCGTTGTGAGAATGGAGTGATAAGAGTGTGAGGCTTCATGCTTTTATGCTCGCTTACTCACTGGAGAAAAGAGAGACGAAGAGAAGACATATGGGCATGTTGAGTAGAAATAAATAAATAAATAAATAAATAAATAAATAAATAAATAAATAAATAAATAGATGTCTAATTACAGATAAATGTAAAAGCATGTTTGGCTCTGTCCTCCATGTGTTGTTCTCCTAAGAATTATTTATTTATAAAGTAAAATAAAATTTATAATAAAGTATTATAGAAAATCAGTAATGACCTTTTCCGGCTCTATAATTCATTCATTCATTTTCTAAGCTGCTTAATTCTAATTAGGAGGTCACGGGGAGGCTGGTGCTCATCTCAGTCGACTCTGGGCGAGGACTCACGCTCACACATAGGGGTGATTGGAAACCACTAACCAGCCTACTGTGCATGGTTTTAGAGTGTGGGAGGAAACCCGAGTACCCAGAGGAAACCCACACAAGCACAGGGAGAACATGCAAACTCCACACAGAAATTAATCCCAGGAACTGAACCCGGGAGCTTCTTGCTGTGAAGCGGATGTGCTGACCACCGCGCCACCGTGCCGCCCATTTCTATAATGGCTGTGGTAATTTCCTGTTGCTTTGACGTGCAGCATTTCTTGTAAACTTGTAGTCTTGGGCAAACTATGGCACTGCAATTAGTGATGGCATAGAAAAGTTTGCGGGAAACCTGTCCTAAAAAGACGTAGAGTAATTATTGGTGGGTCTACAACTTGTAATGCTTAAGAAGGAACAATTGGAGTAATCTGCCCAATTTCCTGAAAGAATATATCTGTCATGATTGTGATGGTATCTGTAATGGATAATGTAATGGCTTTTGGGAATTGGAGCGAAAACGATCGATAAACAAGAAAAGCAAAAGAAGCAGAAACGGTATGATGGAAGTCAATAAGACGAGCCATCGCTGTAGTCTCAGTATATAAAGCAGCTGGGACTTAGGAGTGTGCATAATGTTTCAATACAGCACATCTGCTAGATTGTGTTCTAGGCATCTGTGATGTGGCAGGCTGGCATGATCCCTGTGGTGGCTGAGTTAAACCTTGAGAGAACGAGTGAGAGCAGGAAAGACAGAGGTGGTATATCGCATACAACCATTCTAGACAGCAGACATCCCGAAGGAAGTGCTGCTGAATACACCCCTGTTTCTTGCATCCATCCATACATCCATTCATCGACTTTCACAAAGGGAACACCTGGGCCAATTATAAGGACACACACTCTTCCAAATATAGCATTTCATCCATAAATGTGTATTTACTGTGGGAGGTAGAGAAGTTAATAAAATCTGAAGTGTTTTGCCGCCTAATGTCTCGATATAGCCGCTCCAGTGACAGCTTGGCAGAAAAAAAACTGACTCAAGGAGCCAAATTTATGAAAGAATGTTAAGCACAGAGAAACAGTGAACTTGCATTACTGTAAATAAGCTAAATCACATTCCAAAAATATATATGTTTATTATTGTTTGTTGTTGTTGTTGTCATGGTTGTGGGTGGCACGGTGGTGTAGTGGTTCTGCCACTGCCTCACAACAAAAAGGTCCCGGGTTCAATTCCTGGACTCTGGCATTTCTGTGTGGAGTTTGCATGATCTCTCTGTGCTTACGTGGGTTTTATCCTGGTACTTCGGTACTTCCTCCCACAGTACAAAAACATGCACAGTCTTTGGACTGAGGGGACCGGCTGTTCCAAAGTAATTGTGAATGTTTTTTTGTGTTGCTCTGCCGTAGTCTGGTGAGCTAGTGTCGGCTGAGATAGGCTCCAGCTGCCCTGCAACCCTAATAGGATTAAGCAGTTCAAGTGAGTGAGTGCTGTTGTTGTTGTTGTTGTTATTATTTTAATGATTATTATTATTAATATTACTATCATTACATTTATTTGTATAAAAAGCTTAAATTTTAGCTTAATACAGCACCAAATTAGCTCATTACTTAATCATGTGGCAAGTGATTAGTGAGCTTGTGAATGATGACCATTAATCTTGCAAAAAGAAAAGAGGAGATAAGACTGAACACTGAAATGAATATCAGGCAATCAGACGGATATTTATTATTAACAATGATAATAAGAGACCATAGAAGACAGCAAGTTTAGCCGACTTTGGAGCTCTATTTGCAGGTAAAATCAGCTGATCCAGAGTTCTTTATGTTTCCAATAATTATTTTAACAGGATTAGAGACTATGTATATTTAATCAACTTTAAATAATTATTTTATATTTATAAATTCCTTAAAATTTAGTGAACTTGTAGTCTTTTCTGTCATAATTTGGTACAAAATATTCTCAGAATCTGTGGCATGGTGGCACAGTGGTTAGCACATTCGCCTCAACGGCAAGAAGGTCCTGGGCTCGATTCCCGGGCTCGGGGTGTTTTTGAGTGGAATTTGCATGTTCACCCCATGCTTGCATGGGTTTCCTGCAGGTAGTCCAATTTCTTTGGACTCCTCAGTCCAAAAACATGCACAGTAGGCTAACTGATGGTTCCAAATTGCCCCTAGGTGTGAGTGTTAGTGTGCATGGTTGTATGTGTGTTGGCCATAAAATGGCCTGGTGAGCTGTTCAGGGTGTACTCCTCCTTCACCCAGAGTCAGCTGGGATAGACACCAGCCTTCCCACGACCCTAATTAGGATTAAGCAGTTTAGAAAATGAATTGAATTGAAAAGAATTAGGAAGCTATTAATAAATCAGATTTATTTGTTGCCAGAGTGTCAATTTATCCCTACTTAAAAGGGAACCCATTCTCTTTTGGGTGATGCCAGATTGTGCGATAATAAAGCATTAACCTTCTAGAATTGTATACTATAAAATCAATCCACAAGTGTGCTGTAAAGAATGAGCGTTAGAGACTTTATGATTGCAGTAGGAGTTCTTAGGTACAAGTCTACAGAATTCACTGAAGAAAGAGTAAATCTTGGGTGTAATCTCAAGCATAAATCCTTTAGGTTTCCATGCGGGTCCATCTACAACAGCGGAATGTGATACCTAGAGTTTACAGAGACAGTTTGCTGTGTGTTTTCGTTAAACCCATGACCACAAAATATAACCCTTGGGTTAATGTTTATCTTTTTCAATCACTTTTCAGCCTTTGTCTGGAAGGGTGCTGGTAATTCTGAAGATATCATAATTATTATCAAATGGATGGAAATTGGATGTTCATGTCAAGCATTCTATCATAACTCACATTTTCTTTTTCTTTTTTTTTTTAAGAATGACTCATTCTCTGACACGTGCACCCACACATCAAATCTAGCTTTGTTAATACCGGACATATTTATCTAATTTAATCTCGTTTGTACTCCAAAAAAAAACAATTGAACAGCACAAGGAACTTGGCCCTCTCTAGTCAACGGGTCTTTCTTCTCGGTCACAAATAAGTGACGTGTGACGCAGGGGTAATGACAATTATTGGAAGTGTGAAAGAGTCCTGCTGAATCACCCGCAAGCAGCCCATGAATGCTGTCTCTCGGGGGGTCGTACTTATGGCCAGCTCTACTTTCTAGACTTCAGTGTAATTGCTTTCCAAACTGCGAGCCTCCTGCCAATATCCAATTGTAGCCACTGACTGTTTTCTTCATCATTCAGAAGCGGAGGATTCTCTATTGTTCACTATCCAAGACAAGATGAGCTCTGAGCTCAGAAGAAAATACCAAGTAAATGACCCAGAAAACATCCGCTGCAGTCGTGTTTACCAGCACAGTGACGGCGATTCAAATTATCGTAGTTATCAATGGAGACACAGAACATATGCAAGCCAGACTAAAACAACCCGTTGTGGTGAGAAAATTATATTAAAAGTGAAATGACAAATAAAGCCAATGCATTTGTATCAACATTTTAACAACCCTCTGGTATTATTATTTCTAAAAGAGACACGGTGTATGTGTAAACAGATGAATCTCGGATGCGCCCTGCTTTATTAGAACGATGCGAGCGTTTCTCTTTAGACTAGACGGATCGAGCGTCACAATCTGCTATTTATAGGTTCCTCATTTCCGCAGGAATGGAGAATCATCCCAATCCCCCCTGGCTTTTGCCAAAGGCTTAGCGTGACATATGGCTAATCTGGTTATTATGCAATTTATCAGTCGTTCCACTATAACGGAGGGTAGGGTACTGGGTGCATTTCACGTGTGCTTCACCGCAATAAGTCCATGCTGAGCTAATGAGTAAGTGACACGACACAGCCATAATACATCCACTCGCTCTTCAGGGTACTACTGCTGCGAAACGACTTGTTAGACCAAGCTGCTCCATTACCCAGCCCAAATTGAGTTCACTAATGATGGCCGGGGCTTCCATGTGAGCTGGAATGGATTAGACGCCAACACAGATGATGGGGTGTTGGGTGGGGGGTGGGGGGATGGTTTAATTAAGGGGGATCATCTCCGCTGTAGGATGAACTCTGACAAGCTTTTTTCATACTGACCTTAAACGAAGCAGATCAGTCTGCGCTAGTCTTCCTCCTCCTCAACACTCAACACTGCGACCCATCACAACACAAAGCCGTTCATTACTAGACTCCATGTCGGTAGCAGAATGCTGCACATGCAATCTGGCGCCGGAAAATCAGACGAAAATCTCCACTGAGCTCATCAGAGCCTGAGGGTTTAACTATGGCCTAACGACTCATGCTGTTACAGCAAGTGTCTTTTGTGTTGGATTTCCTCTTGATATGGGTGATTTAGGGAGACGGGCGTTGAAAGACCGAGCTCCTCATTTGCAGACGGACAGCCCAGGCTTGATGAGGTCCGCACTTTCGCACTGTCAGCTAATTAAGGGCTGGACGCCATTAAAGCCTCATAAATCAGGCTTTAATGTGACAGGAGATCGTGAGGTTGCGAGGGTGCAACCCTATGATTTAAGTGGCTGAGTGCAGTGGAGGACGTGTCTGGATAATGATGCCCAAATGCGTGCTATTGATCATAACTCCCTCTTGTGTCTATATGGGTGAAAGCATTGAAGAAAAATTGAAGCGAGATTTCTTGGCAGCACAATGTGCTGGGAGGAAGTCATGAGGGAGATCGCAACAACGGAGGGTTTGAACAATGTGACTAATGTGTTTACGTTACGGTTCCCAAGCCACTTATGATCATTTTTCTAGCGCTGTCCACTCAAGCCTGTCTGTTTAGTCATTGGAAATTCGATCAGGGTGTCACATACTATCTTTGTCTTTTATTTTGGACTACCCAAATAGAACACAAGTAAAACTAAAATTAATATATTAGCTGGGTGGCAGCTCAGTGACTTGAGCTGATACCATGTTTGGTGGGTATTTTGACAACTTTAGGAACTTTATTTTAAGAATTGGCCTTAGCCATTTAATGCCCACCCTGTAAGCATACTCACTCACTCAATCATTTTCTATACCCCTTAATCCAACTAGGGTCGTGGGGAGGCTGGAGTCTATCTCAGCCGACACTGAACAGCTTTCCAGACCATTGCAGGACAAGCACACACACTACAATCTATGCCCACACCTAGGGTAAATTTTTGACAGCCAGTCTTCCTAATGTGCATGTCTTTGGACTATAGGAGGAAACCGGAGGACCCAGAGGAAACCCATGCAAGCACATAGGGAATAGGCAAACTCCATTACAAAGAAACACCCTTGCAAAGCCCAACACTCTCTTGCTGTGAGGTGGACGCACTAACCACTACGCCATCATGCCAGTAGGAGTCAATTTATATGTAAATGGCCCCTTGTGTCCCTCCCTTAAAAAAAAAGAAAAAACTCTCTCTGTGGTGAAATCTATAAGTAATAAAAGCAAGTTCCATGTGTAAGCTTTTCCGTCTACCCATCAACTTAATCCTCACTGCTACTGCTTCTATTTTTCTGTGATTTAATAAGAAAATAAAGTATTTTATATAGTATAAAGTCACTGCCGGCACGGGGGCATAGTGGTTAGCATGCCCACCTTATAACAAGAAGGTCCTGAATTCAAGTTCCAAGTTTCTGTGTGAAGTTTGCACGTTCTCCCTATACTTGCATGGGCTTCATCAGGGAACTCCGGTTTCCTCCAGTAGTCCAAAATCATGTGCATTAGGCTAATCGGCTGCTCCAAATTGCCTCGTGCCTTGTGGATATGAGTGTGCGATGGCCTGTCGAGCCGTTCAGGGTTTACCTTGCCTTCGCCCAGAGTTTGGCTGAGATAGGCTCCAGCATCCCCATAACTCAAGTAGAATTAAGCAGTTCGGCAAACGGATAAATGGATGGATGGATACAGTAAGTGGTTTTGTTTTTGTCTAAAAGGAAATAATGATCTATTCTCTGTTGTATTCTATTCAATATTTTTCAGTGTTTTCAGAAAATCCTCAACTGAGTATGCAAATTAGTCTCAGACATCGTCTGGCTTCTAGTCGCAGCTCTGAGAAGAGTTGGCAAAATTGTACATGGACTATTCTGAGTCAAAAGCTTAAAAAAAAAACCCATCCTTTAAACTTGTGATTTCAACAAGTACAGATCAGATAAGACTTCATTTGCATGTGGAACCCTCTGTGTCAACGCAAGCCAGAATAAAATCAGATGTTATTTTTTTAATAATTAAACATTATTTGGTCTGGTGGCACCACGCAGGTTAAAAGACTCTGTTGAAGAGTGAGAATTGCGTGCTTGGCTCATTGTATTCCTATTATCATTACAATGAATGATTAAATATTTATCCTAGGTGAGTCAGCAGGGAAACATTTCCCCCAGTGTTGTTAAACTACTTTAATTACCATGGCCCATTGGTCCAACACCCACTCGTAAGAAACCAATCACCTTCCCAACACCAGCCAAATTTTCTCCGGAAATGGATTTGTAATAGTGTGCCAAAATGTTGTCCTGAGAATAAGGGACTACGTTATAGGTGTTTGTTGGATTTGAAATGGATTTTTTTTTAGCCTTCTTGTCGATGATGGTTCTCCGGCTCAATTGTAGAAGTGTAACTGCAAATATGAGTCTTTTATTCCACAGGACACACAAGTGCGAAGAAGAGTTCTGTACACAAGTCTGTAGAGATGACAATGTCACAATACCACCGCCACATTAAAATTGTCGGGTTCCACTCCAAAAAGTAAAAAGCGAAGAACGCAGCAAGGAAATGTGTTTTACTGTTTTATTTCGGTCGCGACGTCACAGTACCTACGGATGGGCGGGACATAAAGAAACTTGCGTGGCACATATACAAACCCAGTGTACATATCACTCACTCACGGTCACTCATCAGGCGTTTGCCGGCTTGGGCGTTTCTGTGTGGAGTTTGCATGCTCTCCCATTGCTTGCATGTGTTTCATCCAGGTACTCTGGTTTCCTCCAACAATCCAAACACAAGCACATTAGGCTACCTGGCTGTTGCCCTTAGGTGTGAGTGTGAAAGGTGGTGTGTGTGTGTGTGTGTGTTGTCCTGCAATGGTCTGGCGAGCTGTTGAGGGTGTACCCCATCTCTCCTCCGTGTTGGCTGAGATGGGCTCCAGCCTTCCTGCGACAAAATCTTAATAGATTTATGCCGTTTGACAAATAAGTGACAGTAAGTGAGTGAGCGAACTCTTATACACCTGTTTTTTCGTGCAATCAGCCAATCATGTAGCAGTGGCGCAACGCATAAAAGCAGACAGATACAGGTCAGTAAGTGAAGTTGATACCAATTAAGAGTGTGTGTGTGTGTGTGTGTGTGTGGGGGGGGGGTTTAGCTCTGTGACTATGATTATCACCGTTTTCAAGTGTTGACGTTTGACGTGCTAGTTTGAGTATTTCAGAGACTACGTATCTCCTGGGATCTTAACACACATGTTTAGACGTACTAGCCTTCACCTCTGGTAGGCATCAGTGAGCCTTGGGCACCCATGACAGTCTTGCCCGCTCTGGTTATTCTTTGTTGGACCACGTTTGGTAGGTACTTACAAATGCATCCCAGGAACACCCCACAACACCTACAGTCCTGGAAAAGAATAGACCCGGACGTTGAGCGATCACAATGTGGCCCTTGTCAACGTCAATCAGAAAATTGCCTGTTTATTTTGTGAAGCATCAACTCCAGTACCTGACTGTTCACTTTCTGTCTAATACATCTCACTCCTTGGCAGGTGGCACTGTAACAAGCTAATCAATGTTATTCACTTCACCTGCCAATGTTCATAATAGCTTTAATGGTATAGCTAATCAGTTTATATTAGATTTGATTTGATTAGATTAGGTTATATATTGTAGAACACACAACACCAGGTACAAGCTTCCTGAAGATCGAAAAATTCTGGATTATTATTTATTTAGATTGCTATAATACCATGTAATAATCTCATCTATTATTTGCCGAACCATTTATTCCTACTTCGAGGGTCACGCGGAGGTTTATTCTATCTTAGCTAATACTGTATGAAGGCTGGGTGCACCGTGAACAGCTCGCCATACCATCGTAGGGCAACCTTTACAGCCATCCTCATACTTGGGGGCAATTTGGAATGGCCAGTTAGCCTAATGTGCATGTCTTTGGACTGTAGGAGGAAACCATAGTACCTGAAGGAAACCCACACAGTGAGAACATCACTGAGCAAACTCCACATAGAAGCTCCCTCACCGAGCCCGGGAATTAAACCTAGGACTTTTTTACTGTGAGGCAGACGTGCTAGCCACTACGTCAACATGCCGCCCCATAAAGCAGAGCTTCTATACTGTGTGTTTTGCATAGCCTATAATGAAAAAATGGGAATAATGGGACGATATGAGGTGTAAGATGGATTCAGACATTAATTAAACGTAAATTTAAATGTAAAAATTAAATTTAAGTAACTTTTATAATAATATTTGCAGGAAACGTTTCTGCGTGGAGTGTGCATGTTCTCCCCGTGCTTGCATGGGTTTCCTCCTGGTACTCTGGTTTCCTCACACAGTCCAAAAACACGCACAGTAGGCTAACTGGCTGTTCCAAATAACCCCTAGGTGTGCCTGTGAGTGGTTGTGTGTGTGTGTGTGTGTGTGTGTTGGACCTGCAATGGACTGGCGAGCTGTTCAGGGTGTGCCCCGCCCTCCCCCAGAGTCGTATGCAATGGCCCTAATTAGGATTATGCAACTTAGAAAATGAATGGATGAATAAATGGAATAAAAATTGTGGCCTGATCATGGAATCAGCAGCAGGGGTATAATAAACACTCAATTAAAAAAATAAAAGTAGAACCAGGCGTCACAGGAAAGCTCTTATCGTTGTTGAAACTGAGCTATCATGAGCCTGATCCTTGCAGTCGTTGTTAACGCCGAGCTCGGTACGCTGCTCGCCGCCCATCACGGCGATCCATTATGGGCCATGTGCTAATTAGCGCTGTCTGCGTCTGCGCCGCATTTCTGTTCCCACTTCCTCTCCGGTGTGAGGTCGTAAATCTAACTTTCACTATGTGGAGGAGCAAAACTCGCCTCCTTTTTTACACACATCCATCAGCTAGAAGCCAGACATGCTGTCGGATGGATCTTTGTGTGTCAAAGATTGCGTCATCCAGCCAGATGTTCAGGGGAACGGTTGCTGTATGACAGAGTTTTGTGTCATGGGAGAGAATGAGGTGAAGTCAGAGGTAAAAGCAAGGAGGTGTGATGAGTAATGAGTCGGTATACAGAGACTCTGATTGTGTCACTGGATCAAAAAAGGACCATTTATATCTTTTAGACTTTCACGTTCTGTTCATTACTTAGCAATGTCCTTGGGACCCAAATATTTTACCGCAATATCACTGAAAAAAAAAACCCCAAAGATTTTATTCGTATTTGTATATTCTATATTCATCCCAGTTGTTAGGAACGTCAGTAAAATCCACTTGCATGCTGGAGAACTTTATTGAAATATCAATGTATGCAGGTGAGTATGCACAGGGACAAGTGATAATTAATGTGTTTGAAGATGGTGCGTCAACAAGGTGCGCAACCGTCAACACTGAGATCATCGGTTCGAATCCAGGTCGATGCTGCAGCCATCCGTGACCGGAGAGATGGCATATTCTTACTTCCCTGTCACTCACAGCAATCTCCAGCCAATCATGGGTGTCCGTGACCTCATTCATATGAATATTGGTTATATTTGGTCCTCGTAAAGAGGCAGGTGGCAGCATCACATGTCACAGAGTGGGCACGTGCACGCTTCCACCTCTACCTGGTTGGTGGTGGTCGTGTGATAGGGAATGTAATACTTGACAGGTGAGAATTGGATTCGACTAAAAAAATTGTGTTTTGGATTTATTTCTCTATTTTTTTATTTTTTTTTTTTTGGAGCAAATTTTAACATATTTATTTTTTAGACCCTCAGGTAAAATCAACATGAAAATAATACTATATATGCAAAATAAGTGTGATTATCAGCCAGGAATACAGGTGGCAACATTTAAGTTGTATATTTTAATTAACAATTAAAAGTATTGTAGCGGTAAGTAAGAATTTTTGTAGTAGTAGTAGAAGGAGGAGGAGGAGGAGGAGGAGGAGTGGGAAGAGGAGGAGTGGTAGAAAGATTTTAAGTGATGGAGGTAGTGGTAATAGCAGCAGGAAGAGGAGTATGTTAATCTGCTTGGGTATTTATTAAATATCCTTATGAGGCATCAGCTGGAAAATACGTCACACTAGTTCATCCTACTAGTTAAACAACAACCTGTTTTTCAGCATCTATATAGCTACCCATTTGCTGACGCTCTTAATTCTACTAGGGTTGCGGGGAGGCTGACGCCTGTCTCAGCCAACATTGGGCGACACTGCGGTATCTAACAAATCGCAGAACCAGCACACACACAACCATTTCACATCCACACTCACACCTCGAGCCAATTTCAAACAATTAGCCAAATGTGCATGTCTCTGGACTGTGGAAAGGAAACCGGGGTACCCGGAGGAAACCCACGCAAGTGCAGGAAGAACATGCAAACTCCACACAGAAACGCCCAAGGCTGGAACTCCAACCCAGGACCTGATTGCTGTGAGGTGGACATGCTAACCACAACACCAACCTTCACGGAGCTACTTACCAACATTTCCGGATGTTCTATTGATTAAGAATTACAATATCGTGTATAATACATATTATAATGCCGGGTCGTCCATGTCTAGGAGGAACACTGACTTCAGGATTAATGAAGGATGCAGCTTGACATAAACAAGTTAATGGTTATCAAATGGCCTTGTTCTTAGGACTGTTAAATACAGCTTATGTCGGAGCATGCAGGGAATTGTTTATGAAGAATGAAATTAAGCCTTGAGAGAACAGGGAACAATTCTGTATATTGAATAGAATGCGCATCTCGACAGAGATATTGAACTTAAGAATCCTAAGATTGAACTGACCTGACGTTACGGAGTGTAATGGGAGAATTATGAGAACATCTAGTGGCTGTGAATGGATTTAATGCCAATTAGGTAATTTAGTATTTACCAATTAGAGCTGGCCAAAGTGTCCTACCTTGGGGGGGGGTTTAAACAATCCCCAGGGTTCAGGGGCAGGATTTATTGTCAAGACTGACCTCCTTTACTGCTTAGGTTTGCTAATGCAATAAAGTTTATTGGTGATTCTATGAAGTTTATTGGTGTTCCTTGCTTATCCTCGCGAATATGCGGATGAAGGAAAAATCTGTCCATGACACTAGTGAGAGCCAGAGCGCAGAGTTAATTAGTAAAGACCGAAATGCTGACTAGCTAAAGCCTTTTTACTATACTAGGTAACAAGTGATTAACGATGTTTACTAGCAAACAAGTGAGACTCAAAATATTCACTAGGTACATTAGGGAAAGACTTAACAAGCTAAGTATTAAAAGCTGAAATTCTAACTAATGAAGTAGATAAAGTATCTTCTGACTTTACAAGTTAAAGTGTAGTCTCATCTACAGCTCTGAGCCAGACTCATAATTTTAAAAAAGTGAATACACGAGTTTAAAAAAAAGCCTTGCTGAACTAATATGCATATTGGGCGGCACAGCAGCACGTCCACCTCACAGCAAGAAAGGCTGGGATTCAAGTCCCAGGAGGTTTCTGTGGGGGATTTGCATGTTCTCCCCATGCTTTCGTGGGTTTATTCCCGATACTCTGGGTTTCCTTGCACTGTCCAAAAACATGCACGGTAGGCTGGTTGGCTGTTCCATATTGCCCCTGGGTGTGTCTGTAAGTGTGGGTGGTTGTATGTGCTCCCCCCGTGATGGCTTGGCAAGCCGTTGCCCAATGTCGGCTGAAATAGGCCACAGCCTTCCCGTGATCATAACAGGAGTAAGTGGTTCGGGAAATGATTGAGCGTAAGTGAGCGGTGAGACATTTTTAGGTAGCCATAATAAATCAAAAATGAGAAATGTGTGGAGGGGAATTTAATTATTATTATGATGATTTTTTTTAGTTGACTGCTGTGTCTTTATAAGACTATTTTCTTTTAATCTGATACTTTAAAGTGGCATTTATTATTTCCTTCTGAGATGACACGTGACTCTGAATGATGGTTCAGTTATTTGCTGCCGGGAACCGAACAAGCAATCATCATCATCATCATCATCATCATCATTTTAGGTATGATGTGATCTTTTAATCTGTGCTATCTGGTATAATAAATAAAGAAATAAATACATAGCCTTGCTCACATGACTTAGAGTGGTGGATTGATTGCTGCCAGGAACAAATCTATAGAATGTGGATCGATAAAAAAAGATTTAACAAAAAAGTAAGAAGAATTTCTAGTCATTATTAAAAACGGAGACAAGGACAGGAGTGAAATGTAAGCAGGGCATATTTGTATGTCGATCCAACATATAGAGCACTTTGTAAAATGTCATTATTGTTTATCCGTCTCCTCGGCAGAAAAAAAATACTTCCCGCTTAAGACTCATCTCCATTTTGTCTACACAGACTTGTTAAGCATATTGGCTCACACTGTTTCCTCCTGATAGGGAAGTGCTTAGTGAATTGGCACACACGCTCCTGTCGGAACAGCGAGAGCCGATCTCATGGAACAAAAACTCTCTGGAGAACATGACACGTGCAGGGGAGATACACGGCTCCTTTGTGTTCAACATTTCTGCTGAGAACCTAAAACCTTGTCGTTAAACCTTTTGGGATTTCTCTTCTCCAAGCTTGTAGCTGCATCCTGGCTTGGCCGCGAGGCTTGCTGGCGAAACTTGTGCTGCATTCACGCGGCGATCATTTCTCATTCAAGCCGTGTTGCACTTGGTAATGGGGCCAGTCATGTGTGGTCAAACGGTGGCATTAATAAGTCTCTCCTCGTCTATGCTCCGCGGCCGTGCGATTACCTGTCACACTTCATTTATCTATTGTAAAAACATTCCATGACTCTTTCCTGCTCCCCCATTTAAGAGTGATCACACACATACACACACAACCATGAGCTGTTCAAGCCCCTCCGATTATATACATACATCATACTCTACTGGCACTGAGAGATTTCTCAGAAAATCCTCTAGAGAGGGTGAAGGAAATAAAAACGTCAAGCAAACCAGGTTTTATATGGTTTTAATTATGTTTTAGTTAACCAAGCTTTCTAATACATGCTTTTAAATACCTTAAATAATGCTTAGCTATTGAGAGGCGCTAATGAGTTTTTTAAGAGATATTAGCGAGATACCACCCTTACAGAAACATCACACATTGTAGCATATACAGAGCTGACGTCCCTCCCCTTCTTACTACATGGAAGCTTATTTAAAAATATATATTTACAATAATAATAATAAAAATAATAACTGATGGTGTTTAAATTTCCTTTATGACGTTTGACAATTTAAAAGATAATCTTGTAAAGCAGGTCGGCATGGAGGCGTAGTGGTTAGCCTGTCATGATTTTAAAAATGTAAAAATAAACCCAAAGAAGTCATGTTTTAGTGTACTTTTGGTTTTTTTTGCTTATGTTCCCATGTAGTATAAACTAAAACAATTATTCACGTCAGGCTCAATAAATGCCGCTGACTTGACAAGTCGAATTATTTGACTGTAAATGTTGGCCACCATACATATTTTCATTCGGAATAGGTCCCATAGGGGAAGAAGTGAAAGCATGGGGTCTTAGGCTTTGTATAGTTTTATTTTTTTCAAAATGTAAAAATAAATAAATAATTAAATAAAACCTTTAGCCAATATTTTGAGAAATAATATGGGGTGGGGGTTGCCATATGCACTCCATGTGTGCAAAATGAACTTGAAATATAAATGTAAGAAATACCATGTCACAAAATTACATTATGAATAAGTAACAAAGACGAAATAACCTTGTATATTTTATACATAAGGATAAATTTAAAAAACCCTTTTGATATATATGTGTGTGTGTGTGTGTGTATATCTTTATATATAGATAGACAGATAGATCTTAGAACATCAAAAAATATACCAAGTGAAAGAGCTCTCTCTGAAAGAGCATGGATTTCTATCTCATTTATCTTTAATTTCATGTAATTAACAAAATAGTGCATTGTGGTGGGTAGAGGAAGTGTAGCTGTGTGCCTGTGTTCATTAGGAGCTGTTGTACTAATGCGATTTTCTTTCTTTTTCTTTTTTTTTTGCAGGCAAGGCGGTAGCAAATAAAGCTTATGTTCTCTCTCTCTCTCTCTCTTTCTCACTCTTTCTTTCTCTAGAGAGGAAAAGAGAGACCAAGAAGCAGGTCAAGACCTGTGTGCATTAAAAATTTCCCTTTTTTTGCACACGAGGTCTAATATTTTATTGAGTAGGCTGATATCACAGACGAGCTCCTGCATCTTTATTTGTTAGGCTCAAAAGGGCCAATCATTATCTTTTAATTACCATGGCCCAGCACTGAGAGCCACTATAGGCAGATAATTAATCATGCATAATGGCAAAGCATCAGACAGAAATACGAAGGGGGTGAGGGAGGGGCGGGAAGCTGAGCATATCGAGTTAATAGTGGGAAGCGTAAGAGTTCCATTATTTGCATATGAACCAACTCAGAAGAATAATTTATTACAAGGAAAGCAAAAAACAGTGAGCAAGAGAGAGATACATGCCTGATCTTATATATATATATTTAATCTATTTATATGGGAACAATAGCTTTTAATCACTTTCTTAAGAACGCCATACATAAAATGTACAAATATTCTTACAGGATTGTGAAAAGAACATTTAACTGCATTCAGCTCTTTAAGAAGTGCTATTAAACTTCAAACATTTACAACTTACATTCAGTATTAACTATTACAAGGCATGTTTGAGCCAACTAGAGCAGCACTCACCCTGCAAGGTACCTCTGTCACGCAGTACATTGACATTTTCCTATTTGTTGCCTTACAACCTGTAAAAAAACAATGAATAGTACACACACACACAAAAAAAATAATAATAAAAAACACGAGCCACCTTTTGCACCAATCACAGCTGCAGGAGTCTATAGGTATGCCAGTTGGGCTTGGCACGTCTGTTTACTGGAATTTTTGCCCATTCTTCAAAGCAACATTGCTTCAGCTCCTTCAAGAATGTCTCTTTCTCAAGAATCTCCCAGGATTTAGCACCATCTTGTCAATTCTGACCCTCATTATCATCATCATCATTTTAATCATCATCAGGCGGCACGGTGGTGCTGTGGTTAGCACTTCCACCTCACGGGTTCAAGGCGTTTCTGTGTGGAGTTTGTGTGTTCTCCCTGTGCTTGCGTGGGTTTCCACAGGGTACTTTGGTTGCCTCTCACAGTCCAGAAACATGCAGTTGGCTAACTGGATGTTCCATATTGCCCCCAGGTATGTGTGTGTGTTTGAATCGTTGTATGCGTGTTGGCCCTGCAATAGTCTGGTGAGCTGTGCAGGATGTACCCCTCCTGGAACGTTTTTGGAGCAGGCACTGAAATCCTGGTGTATCATCGCTTTTTTTTGTTTTTTTTTATCTTGCTGGCAATTAATGGCTGACAATTCCTCTACCATTATCCATGTCCTCGTGGTTGTTCTCTTGTCGAACAGGAGCTGCTTCTGAAGTTTCCCAGTCACTGCTATTGAAAAACATTAACAAGATTTAATAAACTCTCTGATTCACACTTTCCGTCCAGTTTGCGAGTTTTGGATGTCGGCCCTTTCTAGACAGGTTTGTTCTGGTGCCATATTCTTTCCATTCTGCAATGATCAATTTAATGGTGCTCCGTGGAGTTTTTAATGTTTTAGATAGATTTTTTCTAGGACAGATTTTTTTTTGGATTAGTGGCCTTACAGACTCTGGGGCTTTTCAAAGCAGGTGCATATATACTTACATCATGTGACCATGTAACTACTTACATATATATTTTTTGTTCAATTTTTATTACCATTTCTCCAAATTAGACTATTTTTTATAGGTCCATTACATAAAATTTAAGAAAAAAGTACATTTAGATTACATGTTGTAATGCAATTAACTGGCCACTGTTCAATATGGGCACTGGTTTTAAAAACCCATGTGGTAAAAAAAACCTTTCTTGTTCAAAGAATTTATGAGATGGCTGGGGTTTGACCTTCAAGTTTACTTAAGGTCTTATATAAAAGAACAAAATGCTGCAGTAATATATAAAAATCTTCTTTCTTTCTTTAATCATTTCTGATGGGTTTAATGTTAAATAATATAATATTACATTTAATTAAATATGAAATTAAAGACTTGTTTGTTTAGTGCTTAGTTTATTTTTAAAGTAGGTGCAATAAATCACTGGTAATAGCATTGAAAATTACATGAAAGAGCAGTTTGATTAAACAGCCTGGCAGAAAATGAATTAACATTTTAATGATCAAAGTATCAGCCAGTAATTTTATGATTTTAAATATTTACAGAAATTCAAATGACGGCATAAAATCCTTAAAGCAAATTGTTATTTCTTGTGCTTCTTTTTCACTTTTCAGAGTAATTGCTGATAAAATGTATGTTTCCTACTGGAAAGTTGGAAATATCCCAGTTTCCATTTGATGACTAAAGCAGCATTAGCTCTTGTTTCATCTGTTCCTTAAAAGAGCAATGCAGCAGTGCTTTAGACCACATTTCTTACCTCTCCATCTGTACATGCAGCTCATGCTAGCACCACCATTAGAAGTCACTATTGTAACGCTGCACTGCATTGTGGAACCTTAAGTGCACTGTTTATTGTTTCTGGGAGATGTATTGTATCTTGGGTGGCAAAGTGGCATAACGGTTAGCATGTCTGTCTCACAGCAAGAAGGTCCAGGGTTCTTTGTGGAGTTTGTATATTTTCCCTGTGCTTGCATGGGTTTCCTCTTGGTACTCTTGTTTTCTCCCAAATCTAAAGACATGCACATTAGGCTATTTGGCTGTTCCAAACTTGCCCTAGGTGTGACTGTGAGCATAAATGGGTTCAATGGACTTGTAAGCTGTTAGTGTACTGAGACCCTATTTCAGCCTTTCTATTCAAAAGGTATATACAGTCTTATATCCGGTTAAACAATCTTACATCGGCAACAAAAACCGCTCAGAATTAAAGATGACTTACCTTCACGGCACTTCTCACCACGAAGCCACTGTTATTGTTTCCCTTGCGTTGTAAACAGCACTAATCACTGTGTGCACAGGGAGTGGAGGAAGTGAAATAGCCTCGGGTTGGCACGGACCAGTTGGAGGTGTTCCGAAGCGGAACGCTTTAATGAAGACTGGCCTGTTCCACCTCTACTGAATCACAATAAAAGCTGAATTAACAATCCAGTGGACACTTCTCATCTTAGTTTGCTTTTATGCTTTGTATTCAGGCTTGTACTATATGACACCCTAGGCTCTGTTTTACAATTCATATTAGTTTATATTACTTTTCCATAGCAGTCATGACCTGCCTATAAAATGGCAGCTAAATAATGAGCCTGAAGTAAAAACGGGGGTAATAACCATTTAGTGAATGTTTAAACAGATGAAATCAGCTGTATCAAATCGAAGAGTTGAAAACAGTGAAACAGCAGCGACGGTTGGCATGTCATGTTGCATTAGAGCTAAAAACAAACATATTGCAAATGAGTGAGTGCACAGTAATCTGAAAAAGTGCACAGTGATTCAATATTTCTAGAGCAGGGGCTGCAAAATATTTTGCAGTGGTTTGAAAAACAGCGACTACAATTAATATAAGTACAATTAGCTATTTAAACACGACACCAGCAATTATTAGACAAAGTGTAAACAAAGTGTCAAGCTAATGATGTTAACATCATCACCACCACTACCAACACCACCACCAACAACAGCATTAATAACAATAATAATAATCATCATCATCATCATCTTCGTCTTCCGCTTCTTCCGGGGTCGGGTCGCAGGGGCAGCAGCCTAAGCAGTGGGATCCAGACATCCCTCTTCCCAGCCACTTCCTTCAGCTCTTCCGGGGGGACACTGGGGTGTTCCCAGACCAGCCGAGAGACGTAGTCCCTCCAGTGTCTTCTTTTATAAGCATTACTTTATAATACATGCATCATTCCACTCATACCCAGATATAGGAAACAGTAAAAGCGTTCGCTTTTTTTATGCATATAGACTTTGACCTTTTTTTCAGTTCGGGCCAATCCCAGCTGACTTGAGGTGAGGCGTGGGTTTACACCATGGACAATTCTTCAGGCTATCGTGGCGCTAACACAGCCACAAGCAACCATTCACACTCACATTCACACCTATAGGTAATTTAGGGTCCATAATAGTGCTAATGTACGTGTTTTTGGACTATGGGATGAAACCCGTATACCCTGAAGAAACCCATGAGTGCATGGGAAGAACATATAAACTCCATGCAGACCAAGATTCGAACCCTGTACCCTTTTATTGTGAGGCTGTAATTTTCAGCTCAGTTAACTCCATTAATCCATTTAGCGAATAATCTTTTGTTACGCCTAGCTCAGTATTTTTGTTTGAGCATGAATGTTGACATTGTTAGCGCAAACACAATCCTTCATTAAGGTATAGAGATAACACACACCTGTAAGTGTTGCCTTCAGCATTCGTTAATGCAGTTTGCAAAAAAGGGTCATGTATGCAGTTTCATAATTTGCCGCTTGCAATAACCCTATTATTTTAATGTTTTAATATTTTAAGTAATGATTATTCAGCGCTGCTCACATAATTAAAGCGTGTAGGCTATATTTTACACACTCCACAATGCTGATGACTACCATACTGCAATTTGTCCAGTATTTTACATGCAGTAATAAGATTGAGCCAAATCAGTGTGTGTTCATTCATGTCATGTGATTCATGTGGTGCCATTGATAGAACGGCCGCAAATTAGGTTTCAAAAGGTTTGAGCACTCCAGTATGGATGGAAGCCAACAATTGTAATATATTACATTTTCAAGGAAGATATAGAAGCCTCTCCTTCACTGTTAAGGTAAAAATTAGGCACACATGCTTTGTTTAATTTTTATTTCTGTAATCCAGGGTACACATGTGGAAATCAGACAGTGAATACACTGTAACTAGCCACGTCTCTGCTATAACTAGTCATGCCTCTAAGTAACCTATCCTGTGCTGCCTCACCCCAGTGAATGTGTATAAAATCTGAAGGAATCATAAAACAGAGAGGTCATTGTCGACCACGTACTGTCAGTGTATGAATCAAGCCTGATGAGGTAAGGTAATGACTGAGCGGGGTGCAGGGTACCTAAAACTGAAAGCACGCGGTAATTTCCTTGTTTGAATTAATCACATCTTTACTCTTAATGTTCAATAAAAACAAAAATCAAAAAGTGACACCTGACAATATGAGTATACTATATGGGTTACAGCCCGAAATTCCGACAGCCCTACCCTACCCTACCCCTTACCCTAAGGAAACTGAACTGAAATAGGGTGCACAACTGATTTAAGCATGAGTAGGCTGTCGGACCAGTTGGCTGACGGAACATAGAGCCATCCCCGATTATATACACAACCCCATTTCCACCCCTCCGCCTCCACCATCAATACAACCCTTGTTGTTCATTCATTTTCTGTTCACCCTCTTTTCATTCATTCATTAATTTTCTGAACCGCTTCTTCCTAATTAGGGTCGTGGGGAGGCTGGCGCCCATCTCAGCCGACTCGGGGCGAGGGCGGGGTACACCCTGGACAGCTCGCCAGGCCATCGCAG
>JAOUQZ010000035.1:34096646-34108623 GCA_028564935.1 Neosilurus hyrtlii
AGGGGTGTCAAACTCATTTTCACTGAGGGCCACGTCACTAAATTCAAAGGTGATCGAGGGCTGACTAATCACTGAACATCAATTCCAAAAGGGCTTAACATCGACAAGCTAGCATGCAATCTTTCTTGAGTCATGAATGACTAGCAGTTTACTTGAAATAGGCTGCTGCCACCTAGTGGAAAGATGATGAAATGGTTTCATGGTAATGGCTGATGCAAATGTATGATAATCATATGCTTTACAAAGCTCTTGCGGGCCACATTAAATGTGGAGGTGGGCCTGATTTTGACATCTATGCTTTAGTTGGTCAGGTTGAGGCTCAGCAACATCATTTTGCAGTCAGCTAATAACCCAAATGTTGTGTGAATGAGCAGGCTATCCCATCAATGGACTTGATCTTCCCTGATGTCACAGATATAAAATTGGGGCTCAAATGATAATGTAGCTGAATATACAAGCAAGGACTTGTTCTAGACCTGAATTAAGTGTTCAAAACTAGACTTTGACTTACCGAAGCTGTTAAAGTCTGTTGTTTCCTTTTTGTTTTTATTAATCCCTGTACACTTTGCCGGATGTTAAATTTTAGCAAATGATAGGACAAACACAAGTGGAAAGGAAATAAAGACTTCCCTGAAGCTGCCATCATTAAACTTTAAGCGATGGTCCGAGCCACAGGGAAGGCTGCCGGCGATAAAAAGGGTATATAAAGAGACATAATTGTTTTGAGAGCTGGGATACAAACCATGCTGCTGTGTGTCTCTTTTGAGCTGTTAGAGGAGAATACAGTGGATTGGAGCATATGTCAAAACGGAGGACTATTTTAAGCTGATCATGACAGCAAATGAGATTTTAATGACAAATCCTTATTTTTTATTTAAAGCATGTTCACAATAACTGCTTGGCACAATTAATCCATTTGTAGGGAGAAAACACATCAATTTATTTGGCACCGAACATGTTCAATGTATCAAGAACTATTATAAGTTTAAAAAAAAAAAAGGCCCAGCATACAAGATTCATAACAGAGTCTCCGTTCGAGTATCACAGCCGACTGTGAAATCATTAAAACCGTTTCTTACCATAACACTGTCAGAACAATGAGAAACCTGGGTGTGTCTGGTGAAACACTTGCAATTTGTTCAAGCTTAGCTGGAATTCAAACAAATTTCTCCCCCAAGTCATCGAGTGTGCAGAAACAGCTAGATGTTGACAGGAACATGTTGGTTCGTGGGCAGGCCTTAATTGGTCTGAGCTGGTGCGCTGGAGGAGAAGAAGAGAGAAAGAAAGAGACTGACTATGCTGGACACACTGACGGCAGCTTCCTTGTCGGTTTGGCTCTTAAGCTCTTCACTTTCCATTAGGCGTGAGGTGGAACATGAGGCGAGGCTCTGCATGCAGAGCGGAGGGAGCCGGTGTCAGTGGTGAAGCTGGAAACTTGTCAGAGCCAATGGCCTTCAGGCAAATTTTTCACCTTCGTTCACTGCATACAATTCCAAATCCACCTCTGTGACTCTCTGGTCTTTGTGATGAAGGAAAGGAAGCGAATGATGTTTTTGTAACAAGGCTAGGCTACTCAAATATCTGAGGTTATTTCTATTTGTGCTGGGGGACAGTTGGATTATGAAAAAGAATTTAAACCGTTAACAGAAACGAAAGCAGACAGGAATCAGCGACTGACGCAGGAACAAAGCAAACAGCATTCACTCTTTTTGTCAAAGCAAAAAAATCCAAGTTTTCTTTTCTTTTTGCATACATATCAATTTGTTCATTGCTACTTTTTGATTTTAAGCGACAGAGATTGCAGACATATTGGCAACACCACAACGGCCTATTACAGACTGAAAATGTATGCCAGTGTCCATGTGTGTGTAAAAATCGAATGTGCCTCTTGCTGAACGCCATGTCGCGCTGAAGGTTAATGTGAGACTTCATGCTTCATGTGTAGTTTCACCCTGCAAAACAAAAAAAGGGAAGACAGGCAAGGTTAAATGAGCAACTGTGCTTTTATTGAAAGACTCTGATAGGTTTAGATTAAAGTAACACCTGAGCGGCTGTGTTTTTTGCACCGAGTGCAAGAATGCATAATAACCCCGCAGGCCAAGATGATCGCAGAGCAGAAATCTGCAGACTGATAATCCTTTTGCAGAAGACTCACTCTGACACCTTGCTGACACCAAAATCTAAAAGAAGGTGAAACCATCACTATCTTATATATCTTTAGACAAATTGATGTGCTTCAGAATATAAATCTAAAATTATGGACTTGTCACCTTGAGTAGGAATTCAGGCTTTACATACAGCAAGAGCACTGTGGTTGCTCCATTTTATTGCATTGCATTTTGTGATGCCTCTTACAGCCAGAGAGAGACTCTGACACAGTCCATGCCCTAAACCCAGAGAACCTTCAAAGCCAATTCCAGGCAGAGAATAAATATAGGTGCAGACTAAACATCTAACAGCCAGCCCCGAAACATAAAGTAAACATCCAACAGCCAACCACAAACAGTTTGGGCAGTTGTGGCTTAGTGGTTAAGGCAACTAAACATTTAAAGCTAGTTCAAAACACAAACTAAATATTTAAAGCTAGTTCTAGACACAGACTAAATATTTAAAGCTAGTTCTAGACACAGACTAAACATCTAAAGCTAGTTCTAGACACAGACTAAACATCTAAAGCTAGTTTAAAGTACAAACTAAGCATTTAAAGCTAGTTTAAAGCTCAGGCTAAACATGTAAAGCTAGTTCAAAGCACAGACTAAACAACTAAAGCTAGTTCAAAGCTCAGGCTAAACATTTAATGCTAGTTCAAAGCACAGACTAAACAACTAAAGCTAGTTCAAAGCACAGACTAAACAACTAAAGCTAGTTCAAAGTACAGACTAAACAACCAAAGCTAGTTCAAAGCTCAGGCTAAACATTTAAAGCTAGTTCAAAGCACAGACTAAACATCTACAGCTAATCCAAGACAGACTAAACATCTCCGTTCTAGACATGGCATTTACAACTAGACTAGGACAGATGAGGGCTGTTATAGGGCACAGACAAAACAAATTTTAACCACCGACTTAACCTTACAAGCCCAGATGTTTCTGCACAATCTGGCTTTAAATGCATATTATCTCAACAAAATCAGCTCCAGAGGCATTTAGGAGTTATACTGAACATGTTTACTGAAGCGCTTTGTTGCTATGACAACGCCAAATTAATGTTGGCATAGTTTTAATCAGCGATAAAAGCTATTGACGCCATTACAGTTGCGAATGCTTATCGACACCTTTCATCTGCGTTCAAAAGATAACCTTCAACGCGCTTGCTCCCTTTATCATTATTGGTAGAACTGTTTGAGGATCCAAGTCATTTTCATGATCTTGTGCAATGTGGTTAATGAGCTAGTGTTATCTGTGCCTTTCGAGACAAAGCATAATGCGAAACGTGCTGATAAAAACTAGCATCTTTTAAATTGGCATCCAAGAATCGGATGAAAGAAGCCTTATCTCACAGGAGCCCAGACTAAATGAGAGAAAATCAACAGCAATAAACCTAAGATGACATCTATCTAATTATGAGTAGTGTGTTCAAAGTCAGCAAGTCTTCTAGTAAAAAATAAATCATAATAAGCATTTGTTTAGAAATGAAAAAAGAAAACGAAAAGAGACCCCATTTTCAAGTATTATCCAATCACATGCCGTCGAACCATTATAACAGGTAGGTCCAAAAGCTTTAATGCACTCTCCACTTTATTCCCTATGGAGCTGCTTTATCCTGCTGGTAATAGAGCTAAAGAAATAGCTCTCAATGCATCATTAAACCAGGCGGAGAATTAACTTGGACGGAACTTAATTATGTCACACACGAGGTCCTGCAAGTTTGAGACTTGGAGAAGGGCAATATTGGTGGCTAAAGAGCGTAGACAGTTGGTTTAGACACATAATTAGAATCAATCATCCATATACACGAGAGTGTGGCTTTAGCCTGCTAAGTGAAACATTAACATTCACGGAGTAAAGTGGCTCGAAAAACCAAAGACAGGATATGAATAGAATGTAAAAAGGAGGTAAACCAGTAACTCGGAGTGAACAGATGTAGTTTAGGCGAGTAAGATCGCAGTAATTACACTCGAGTACAGAACAAAAACAAGCACCTCAGTCCGCTTTCAGAAGCAGCCTAATGCGGTTGAATTGCATCGAGAACAACCCTGATTAAACCCAATTGCTGGAAGTGAACAAAACATGTTGTGTTTTCATTTGTAGACGGTAGTTTTGATACACCAGCTGCTGAACTTACATGCAAATGCCGAAATGATTGCAGAGTTCTCATTCTGAAGAAATACAAAGTACGTCTGAGCTGAAGAACGGAAAAGTGTTCTTAGCATTCGGCTGATTCCCATTGAATTCTATGCGAACTTACACCAAGCTAGCTTATATTTTCTGTTGCCAGATTTTGTCTCAAAGACAACTCATGTTCCACACTCCTTTCACAGAATAAATATTTCTGTTGCTGTTGTTTTGGTTTTTTTTTAATTGATAAAGGGCGGCACGGTGGCGCTTCTGGGTGGAGTTTGCACGGGTTTCCTCCAGGTACTCCGATTTAATTCCACAGTCAAAAGACATGCACATTAGGCTAACTGCCTGTTCTTAATTGCCCTTTGGTGTGAGTGTGAATGGTTGTGTGTGTTGGCCCTGCAATGGACTGGCAAGCTGTTCAGGGTGTAGCCTGCCTTCACCTAGTGTTGGGTAATACAGGCACCAGCCTCCCTGCTGGAGGAAGCATAATAAATAAAACAGAATTATATTTATTATGTAATAATAAATAAATAATTCCTATGGAAATATTATTAGAATATGTATGACTTTTGAGCAGGTGCTATATAAAGTGATGATGATTAAATTTTAAACATTGGATTATAAACAAGAGCACATTGAGAACCCAAAATCCTCCTCTACTGGACCTTCTGTAATACCACAATTCTAGGAAAATTCTAGGAAATCCTCACAATGATAAATAATCTTTTAAAAAATTCCCAGAATTCCAAGATTTGATCTGGATCATCTCCGATTTCAGATGGAGTGTTCCTCGTCTAAAACCCTGCCTCTGGTAGAACTGGTAAAACATCCTTGGCTCAGAGGTAATAAAATACAAATGAATAATAATTGAATTTAACAAAGAATAAATGAATAATGAACAAAAACTATTCATCCTACATCACTTAGTCTTAGATCTGACAATTCACAAGGAGTTAATTTCTTACGCTAATTTTCTAACGCTAGTTCTAGTTGTGGACTAAACATCTGACACTTTTTCCAGACACAGACTAAATAACCAATGTCAGCTTTTTTTGAAAACTAAATTCCCAAAGCCATGATGACAAAATACGTGGAATATGGTGGATGCCAGCAAGTCTCAAACCTTTTTCCTTGTGAATGACAAACGGATAACTTGCGATGCAAAACGACAACCTTGCGACCCTCTCACGACTTGCAGACTGTTCGAGAAGAGTTTGCAAGCAGAACGACAACTTTGCGACCTTCTCACAACATATGAAGACTGTTTGAGAAGAGATTAAGACTACTCCGCGTCAGAGCCTCGTTCTGCAGCATTCGTGGAAATTTCAAACGCTTGAATGTTTTTCCGATCAATTCAAAATGTGATGCTGTCGTAAGTCAAATTTGAAAACATTTTGAGAATCTTCTTCGTGCTATAGCACCTTTAGTGTGATCACCCCTAAGTATTGTCTAGTTCCAAACTTTATTCTAGACATTTCGTAAACATCTAAAGATAGTTTTAGAGTTTCTAAAGCCTTTTCCTCTGGACACAAATTGAACATTTGTAGCTTGCACTAGACCCATATTTAACATCCAAAGTCAGATTGAATTGCAAATTAAACATCTACAGACAGACACAGCATCAGCATCCAGACCCTGTTGTAGATACAAACTAAACATCCACATATTTTTTTTTCCTCCAAACATAGATTAAACATCTAAAGGTGGTTCTGAACCCAAAATAAACATCTAAAGCTAGTTCTAGACATGAAATAAACATCCAGAGGTAGCCACAGACATAGACTTAATATCCAAAGCCTTATACTAACAAGCTATCTTAACAGACATAACAGAAAAAACTAAAAATAAAATAGCTTACATGGAACATATTTCCCAAATTATTTTGTTGCTATCACATCACCAGATTAAGTCTGTCTGGATTTTTCTCTATTATTATTATTTTTATATTACAGCATGCACTCAATCTCTATCCCATAATAACATCTCTCTCCACTGCAATTTTCAAGGGATTCAAACAAGCCATTAATAGATCCACGAGTGATACAAGTGCTGCAGCAAGACCACATTTCCAGCAAATGACAATGAAATTAAAATATGGGTCGGACTAATTGGTAGTATTTCTGACGCTATACACACTAGTTAAGAAGCAGTCAGTCAAACTACAAATGGTAAAACTGTAGAAGCCTAAAAAGGCCCATCTGCTTTATCCATGTATAAGAAATCTCATAATGTATCATGTAGAATTAACTTGAGCGAAACTTCATTACATCACACACGAGGCCCTGTGTGCTTGAGACGTGGCGAAGGGCAATACTGATAGCTAAAGTGCACAGACAGTCAGTTTCGACATATTCATTAGAATCAATCATCCACATACACGAGTGTGTGGCTCTAAAAACATTAACATTCACAATGTAGCACCTGAAAAGGCCCAAAAACCTAACCACAGTAACCAAGAAAAGTCAAATTTTGCTAAAGAAGACATTGTTTTGATAAATATCTTTTAGCTATCAAAGCAATAAGACTTTACTTTGACACTGATTTAACCAGCTAACATTAAGGTGTTTATTTATTGTTTAAATGTTCTTGAAAGATTGAGTCACCCTAAGTTTGAGAAATATCAGGTAACCTCACCATTGTGGAATTAGAAGTAAAACTAGAAGAGCATTTATAAAGGGAACCTCCGCCACGCAGCATGGATAATGTCGCAAATAGGCGTTTTATGGGTACTGGTTTGAATTACCCATGTGTTCTATGATACACGGACGTGACTAAATCAGCAGAAAAGCTCTCTCATTTGAGGATTTACGAGATGTCTGGGGTCTGACCTTTCAAGGTCACTTAGGGTCAAAGGTAACTGTCTTATTTGAAAGTCCATATATAGGTTCTTGTTAGTGTCCCATAATAATGACTTGCCCATTAGCACTCGTTATTTGCGCTCTATCTCCAAAACTTTGTGACCTTGCTCAGGCCATCACCTTTGACCTTGACATTCCAAAATCAATATCATTTCTGCAACTCAAGTAGGGTAGTGTCCCCACCAAGTTTAAAGAAAATCCATGCACACATGTGGTCAGGATTTTGTTCACAGACAAACAAACGGACAGACAGACAAAAAAACGCCGGTGAGTACAATGTCTCCAACAAGCCTGTTTTAGGTTAAGGCAAAAAAGGGGAGAAAGAAATATCTAGCAGACTTTGAACTCAAATACAATTAGAATCGTAGCTGCGACTTCAACCTTAAGTTGTGAGTTCAACCTTATAGCACATCCATATGAATAAGAGAGAACGGAAGTCCTCATGAAAACACACTTTGGCTCCAACTCCACAAGCCTTTGTGGCTTCGCAAGCCTCCCGGTAATCCATCATCCAAATGAACACAACATTGTATTTTCACACCTGCTTGCTCTCTCAGGACCCAAATCCCATCTCAGGTCTCGCTCTGCATGGGAATGAATGAGATGGATTGCCAAGGAGAAGAGTTATCTAATGGGTAGGATCAACTCCACATTTTGTAAGTTTGAAGAGCCAGTACATGGGAGAGGGAATCAGAGAAAGAGAGAGATTGATAAACAAATTAGGGCACATTATCAGATTTTCAGGAGATGGATATCCAGGGAAGAGATCATTTTAAATGCAATTCCCAATTCTGGCCTCTTATCCACACCTTCATTGGGAAGCAGGTGAAGGGAACCCGGCATGGCAAAAATTATTAAGTTCACAAAAACAAACAGACATATTTACTTGGAGCATTTTAAAATTTAATGTGCACAGAATAATTCATAGAAGAAATCGTTTTCGTTCCTGATGAAAATTTTGTGCTTTTTTTTCTGCCAAGGAACCAAAGTACACTACATGGGTAATAGATTATGGACACTTGACCCTCAGACCCATATGTAGCTTTTTGCCACTAAGTTGAGAGCTCACAATTGTTCAGAATGTCTCCGTCCGCTGTTGGGTTACAGTTTCTCTTCACTAGAACTAAGAGGCTGAAACCTGTTCTAGCAGGACCGTCTACCAGTGCGCACGGTGAGCTCCATGAAGACATGCCTTGGCATAGTTGGAGTGGGAGAACGTGGGTCGTTGCACAGAGCGTGACCTCAACCCCAGCGAACACGTTTGGGATGAACTAAAATGCCGAATGCCCCAGGTGTCATCGGTGCCTGACCTTAATAATGCTCTTGTGGAAGATTGATGCCAAATCCCCACGCCCACACTCCAAAATCTAGGGAACAGCCTTAAAGAAGAAAGAAATTTATTATAACAGCAAAAAGGAATGAAGCCTGGAGTCCAACAATCAAGAAACATGTGTGTTATGGTCATGTCCATAAACCTTTGCCCATATTAGCTAAGGCTTAATTACTAATGTCTAAAATGCCAGCTTGATAAGTAAAAAAAAAGAATTATTGATAAAATTATTGTCGTTTAAAGTCTTTTTTGCATGTGCAACACAAAAATGTTCATGGAATTTCACTGTAAATACGGCAAGTAATAACAACAGCAGCAAGCGTTTGTGTGTACGAGTGAACGTTGGCTGCTTGCAAAATTTCTAGCTCCCCAGAAAATTCAACATATCCTACAAATCAGTCCATTTCTATTAGTTTTTCCATTAACGGTTTAACACTAAAATCCTCACATAACTCCTGAGTGGAGAGAACCTGACTGACGGAGGACTGAGCTGCCTCCGCGCCGCTCCTTTAGCAGGAAACGAGTTGTACTGACAGTTTCATTTGTGAGGCACGCAGAGGCCCGCACACTAATTTCCTCGGCCTATAGGAGATTGTTCTGTTAAAAGAAACACACCGGCACAATGGTATCATTATAATGAGGCACTGTAAATCCAAACTGCATTCATTCTCCCCTTCATTTGCATTGAAATGGAAATGCCATATTTCATTCTCCTCCTCGGTAACCTTACACTTATTTATATATTTACAGTACAGTGTAAAAGTGGGGACCGTGCTTCTGTGGCTCTGTTGACTCGAACGATAGTGATAATAATAATGAAATTCAAATGGGGTTGAGGGAGGGGAAATAATCAGTGGACAACATGCGTATTCCATATTGTGAACATCAGAGCTGCTGCCACTGAGAGGCCAAAGATGCTGTACTGCTTTAATATGTCCCAGGGCAGCCTGTTGGGATTTCAGATACACTTGCAATTACGGGGTTAAATAATGCCTGTGAAAGTGCAATACACCGTTGCACAAGTTTAATACTTTCGATTACAATACCACAATGCACTAGCAATTCAATAATCATTGCTTTCAAAACTTCCTCATGATCAACACCTAGAAAGAGATTCATATGTGCTCCTTAATGCCTGAGCATTCTACGTTAGTTTTTACCAAATCGTCTGCTAAATCTTATTTAGTCGTTCTGTAGCAAAATTTTGATGTACTTATGTATAAACTTGAAAATACAAAACTCAAATTTGACATTATGAATTAATGCTTCTTCAGGAAACCCAGTGGGGAAATAATGGGGATAACCAACCAACAAATTCCTATTGCAAGGTTTTTTTTTTACAATACCTAAAAGAAAAAACTGTTGGTGGTACCAATAGGATTCATGCTAATTTATTTATTTATTTAAATTTCTTAATGTGTGATTACACTAGAGACACGAGAGGAAAAACGGCTGACGTGTCACCCCCACCCCCCAAGATGTTTTGCGACCACATGCAAGCAAATATTTTTCGCCTTAAATACGTATATCGCGCGAAAGTGGCAAGAAAGTCGTTTGACAATTTGCGAGTGAAAGCGAATCTCCCGTCTTAAATCAGTCGCGTTTTGTTGTCAAACCATTCGCTTTTTATTTGTTATTAGCACAAACAAAATACAAATAAAATATGGCAGATACCAGCAAGTCTCAGTTTTTTCAAACTTTCCGTGATGACGTCTCCAACTTGTCGCTTTTCCTTGAGAACGAAAAACGAATAATTTGCGAGCAAAACGAAAACTGAAGTTTCCCTTCACTGGTTGTAAACCATTTGGTTTAAGATGACGTTAATTAACTTTCGACAGCTCAGCGTGCACGCGCAAGCAGGAGCAAAGATGTTGAACAGTATCTGTGTAGCTCTGTTCAAGAGTTTTAGCATACACTATGGGGAAACATAAAGAGAAGCAAACTAAAAATAGATATCTATAATTTATTGTTTGCATATTTTAACCATTACAGAGGCAGGTCAGGTGAGCTCATACCACTGTTATGTATAACAGACAGTTTTTGAGGACCATATCATTAAAGGAAGCAAGAAAATCATTTTTAAATCAATAAAATGATTTTTAAATCAACACACAGTGTAAATGATTGATTTCTTTAGCGAGTAGCCATGTTATATGTAGTGTACTGTACATTATTCCTTCAATATGCTCAGAAGCAAATATGATATAATGACAGATTTTTTTTCGGATAGCGTCTATTTATGCATCTATTTATGCCAATCATTGTACAATATCATACAGGCAATTATTTGCTAATATTAGACTCCTTTGAATCCAGAATCCTGCTAATTAACCAATCCTGAAAGCAAAATGGAGATCATATGTCACGTCAGGCCACGTGACAAAACAGAAAGGAAATCTTCTCTCGTCTCTTATATTATTTTGGATGATTTCACCCTCTCCGCTCTCCTTCAAGGCCCTGTGGTGTTAATTATACTGGTTCTCTCCCCTAGAGCAAGCGGAGCTGTGCGAGTGCATTAATCTTGATTCTCCACTTGACTACAAAGCCTCGTTTGAAGAGTCTCCTTTGGTAAGCCCCAAAGGCAGGGTGTGTGTGCGAGAGAGAGAAGAAAGAGTCACAGCTCTGTGTTTTCTCCGATAAACGTGGGCAACTCGCAAAGCATCCAAATCACCTGTATTTTCCTGAGAGTCTGCGTTTGTTCGCTTTCGAATGAACTTTACAAAGTGAAGCCACGCTTGGCTATAGTGCCACCCGTAGTCTAGGTTTGTAGGTGCTTGAAGTTTGGCTGTCCTATGGGGGGTGGAGGGGTAGTGGGTAGGGGGGGTCAGTGCGAGCTGAATGCTTCTCCGAAAATTACAATTCTTTACGATTCATTCCAAAGCGATGAATTTTGAAGAGGCTACTCTACACACTCTGCTCATACCCTTCACCCTTCACATCATAGACGTGGCATTGCTCCCCTGTCACTCCCTGTGGCTCTAATTACAGCACCGCACTTCTTTGAAAGCTTTGGCCCCCTTTGAAATGAATGCACTCAGTAAATGTGCGCTGACACACTTCTGAAAGATTACCACTGAGCAAGCATTCAAGGAAAACATAAAAATGTACTAATGCGATTTTTATAAGTAAAAAAAGTGTACAGTTTGGATATAGAAGGTTTACAAAGCAAAGTGTAATATAACACAAATACAACTGAAAAAAAGTAAATAAATAAATGAACGAATGAGTAAAGAAATAAATAAATAAAATAAAAACACAGGGGTCCCAACGTTCCCACCAACAGTACCACTTCACAAGTCCATTATATAAAGTGACCTTTTGACCTTGTTACAAGGTCAAGGTTACCCATATACAATCCCACCTTATTTACTACTGAGGGGAATCCATACAGCAAATTTGGTGATCTTATGTCATTTCCTTCCAAAGTTATTGCACTAACAAGTCGAAAGTATGGACAGACAGATGGTCCCCCTCCATTGATGGCGGGAACTAAAAAGGGAAGAAGT
>JAOUQZ010000035.1:34114810-34131349 GCA_028564935.1 Neosilurus hyrtlii
GACTATGGGAGGAAACCAGAGTACCCGGAGGAAACCCACGCAAGCACAGGGAGAACATGCAAACTCCACACAGAAACACCTGAGCTGGGAATCAAACCCAGGACCTTGTTGCTGTGAGGCGGACGTGCTAACCACTACGCCCTATCCATCCATCCATACACACACGCACACACAAACACACACACATATAGTCCTTTAAATGTAAATGTAGTATATACTACACTTACATTTATGACATTTGGCAGAGGCCCTTATCCAGAGCAACTTTTTTTTTTTTTTTTAATACAACTGAGCAACTGGGGCTTAAGGGCCCAACAGTGGCAGCACGGTGCTATTGGGGCTTGAACTCCCAACAGTTGGCTCAGTAACCAGAGCCTTAACCACTAAACCACCACTGCCCTCATTCCAGTAGATTCATGAACAACATCCAATTCACCCAGAAGGCAGAACCCACCACGTCTGCTTCATTCACACAGTGTAAGGGCAGGCTAAAAAGTTCATAGTTCATGAAAAGTTCGTGATGCAACGGTCGAGATTATTTTTCAGCATCGTCTTCCCCGAGGTCTACACACTTCATCCACCTGGATCCCCTTGGTACAGAAGCTCTCATACAAAAAGGTTACCCCCCTTAGTCAGCCTATGGACTTTTAAGATGCTCCTCATCAAGGTTCGTTATTAACATCCAGAATAATGAGAGAGCTAATGCAGGAGACAGAGGGGTTTTTTTTTCTCCAAGCCCTTCCAGCTAGCCATCCTGTTAATGTTCAAGACTCAGTCCGTCTCAATCTTTATGTCCAAGTTGAAATCCTATTTGCTTAGTCAGGCATTTTGTTAAACAGCTTTCTGTTTAGTTAAATGTAGGTCTGGGGGTTAATGAGCATGAATGGGTTTTGGTAAACTGGGATGTATTTGACGTCATTTGGAAGGCACTTTAATCCATCACATGCAGTAATAAAAGGATATTAGAACTGCATTTGTAGGATACGACTCGTGAGTTCTCTAAAAGCATGTTTGCACTCAGGACGGCTGAGCGTCTTAAAGATGATCCATGCAAGACAATAATCTAATTCATTTCCTGTTATCTAAACAATGTCTGTGCTCAACCCCATCCCCCAAAATCGAAAAAAATAAAATAAATAAATAAATAAATGCTTTAATTTCCCTGGGCATCACACTGGCATAGATTCTGAAACAAACCCAAAAAAAAAGAGCAGCACTCTCAAAGGAGACAGATTTGCTCATTTGGTGTTTTTTTTTTGTAATTAAGACACAAGAGATGAGGTTTAAAAATAGTTTGACTTGTTGATGTCAGCGCAGTCAATCAGCCTCCTACGTGTCAGGAAAAAAGAAACCCGGTGCCACCAGCAGTCGCCTTCTTACTGTCACACACATACAAACACACACACATACACACACACACACGCCCTTGCTTATTATATTAACACCTGTGCGAGAGTCTATAATGATGCAAAGCTTCAGTGATTAACGGTAACTATGTTCAGTTCTGTGGGTGCTTCGGCGGCGCTCTCTAATGACAACACGTCGAAAGGAATTTGTCATGGCAACCATTGACCTGTCTGCATCTGTCCGGAATTAAAATATCAAGACTTCTCGTTCGCTGCTGCGTCCTTCATGGAATTAAGAGGACAGCAGGATGTTAAAGATGACCTCAATCCACTGCTCTACACAAAAACTGGACTGGAGTGTGTCACTTGGAGTGCAGGACATGAACCATGAAACCAGGGTGTTTAAAAAATGTGTCCCTCCGTCAGGATCCTTCGAATGGTGAGCCTTAATTAGCATATATTTGAAAAATGTGCACAGGTTCAAGTGTGGGCACCAGGGGTGAGGTGACGGCCACCCACTTCTGATTAAAGATTCCTTCATGATGGGCTACTGAGTGGCGCATCGACAGGGTGAACGACCGCCAACCTGAAGATGGCAGGTTCTAAGATCAGGAGTCTATGAGAGCTAAATGGCCGAGCTCTCGTGGGACGGAGGGATGGCGTACGCTCACCTACATGTCACTCACAGCAAATACAAGCCAATCATGGCTACCTGTGACCTCATTCGTACCAAGGGGTGGATAGCACGTTCCCTCCTAGTGTGTTAGGCTGTACCTGAGTGCGTATGCACAGCAGTTTGTAAAGACGCGGGTGACAGCATCACATGCTGTGCATGCTTGTGCTTCTTACTGGTTGTATGTGATATGGAGGCAACACGTGATGGATGGCTGGAAACGGCTAATTTGCGAGGGGGGGGGGTAAATTGGGGGGGGGTCCCAATTGATCCAATCAATCAATCATGTTATAGCAGTCTTATGTATAAAATCCAGATGGTAGTAACTGCTAACCATCCTCCCAGTGAAGTTGTATCTTTTATTTATATGACCATATATGGCATACTTCCCTGTATGGACATTGTTTATATTTAGACAGACCTTCATTTTAACACTTATTCTAAAAACCTACCAAGTTTCATTACATTCTAATGATGACAAGAGTGTTTTTTAAAGCTGGAACTTATCCCAGAGCACCCGCCATGATGGGGAAATTATTCTCTGTGTGTTCTCAATGACTATGATCATGGCATGGCTGCTGGTGCCAGAGATGCTGGTTTGAGTATTTCCAGCATCCCTGTGGTTTCCATACGGGTCCTCCACTTTCCTAACATCTTCCAAAAACATGGACATGGAGAGGACATGTGACATGGTGAACCGAAAATAGAAAATAGAAAACGAAAATAGATATGCAGATGTAATATAACATGAAATTTTGGATATGAATGATCAAATGAGTGAAGTTTTATATTTTATGCTATAAATAGAGTTGTAGATAGTGGACTGTGACTTTAGGACTTTATATGTACATTATATTGCTTAGAGTTGAGCTGTTATGGAAAATCAAGTGCAAAAAAGGCTTACCTGTGCTCTTTGCCTTTAGCTCTTTAGAGGTGTTGCAGCTGAAAAAGAGAGCAAATGGAAAAACTTCAGCGTCAGCCATCAGGGGACATATGCACACACACACACACACACACACACACACACAAGGTTATTAACACAAGGTCATGAGGCGTGCTGGTTTTAGGATGCCGTACTGAACTTTCTCTGGTTCAAACACCAAAATGCAACAGATACACGGCAGTACAAAGTTCCGCTTATCTGTGGGGGAAGCTAGAGCCAATCCCAGCTAACTTCAGAGGCAGAGTCCACCCTGAACAGGTCACCAGTCTATCGCAGGGTTAACACAGATCCAAACGAAATTAGCTCGAATGAATGCTAACAATGGTTGGGTCAGTGCTTAGTACAGTCACCTCAGAGCAAGAAGGTGCTTGGTTCGAATCCGACCCAAAGGCTGTTCTGTGATGAGATTTTGCAAGCACTCCTGTTTGTATGGGTTTCCTCTGGGTACTTCGGTGAATGTGAGTGTGAACGGTTGTGTGTCTGTGTCAGCCCTGCAATAGCGAGGTGACCTGTTCAGAGTGTACTCTGCCTCTTGCCCGAAGTCAGCTGGGATTGGCTCCAGCTTCCTCCGTGACCCTGATGCGTAAGCAATATAGATAACGGATGAATGCTACTGTACATGAATATTATGGGATGTAGAAACAGTACAGTGAGTGCAATACAAAAACTGTTATAAGTTTTTGTCACTATATAAAACAGTACTGAGTCATTGTTTTGGCTGCACCTGGAAACATCGGGTTTATTTGATGTACACTTTCATTAAAACACACATAAATGCTTTCAATGAAAACGTTCCCAGCTTCCTCACCGAGTGTACATTTTGTACATTTATTTTTGTGGCTGATGTTGTATGTATTTATTGATCTCACTGCTCTGCTGTTTTCTAGCAGCTTCGCTAAATTTGCTGAGGCAAGAGGTTAACGGTTTATTTAATTACCATGGACTCTGTATGTGTGTGTGTGTTTCCATGTCGAAAAAGCCAATTGAAAGCGAGGAGAGCGTGAGGTGTGTCAGGGCTCCCGAGAGGCTTTTAGCCAGGAGTTACAATAGCATGAATGGCACAACAGCACCGAATGGCCTGAAGAATTCTCTAACAATGTAGACGAGGAGAATTGGGATGACACACTGTTTCTGTGTGTGTGCGTGTGTGTGTGCGTGTGTGTGTGTGTGTGCGTGTGTGCGCGAGTGTTTACTTGTACCTGCTACATACTGAAGACCATAATATGTTTTTAACCAATAAAGTGAGGACATTTTTGCGAAATGAGGTCCGGTCTTCACTTTTACTAATCACGGTTTGAGCTAGTGTGCGGAATGCAAATTCAAGATGGTGGCTGCGGTGGCTACACTGGATATCAGAGCGTGACGAAAATAGATAGGCTTGTGTAGTTACACAGTCCCAACATCCACACCAATAATAGTGATTATCAGCGATAGCGTTTTTGAGTTAGTGCATGAAATGCGGTGGACGGATGAAGGGATCAGGTTAGAACCAGGTTTGGGTTAGGGTAAAGGTTGGGGTTAGGTATGAAGTGATAAGGTTAAGGTTGGGGTTAGGGGTTAGGGAAATACCTAATCGCATTCATTTGTGTCCTTATAAAAATAGAAGAACAGGTGTGTGTGTGTGTGTGTGTGTGTGTGTGTGTGAGTGTGTGCTTGAGAGAAAGAGATAATGGAAAAGAATGGGAGACAGACAGTACGATACAAAAGAGTCTTAAAAAAGAGAAAAAAATCAGCCTGATGAACATGCGTGGGTTTTTACCAGATACTCCAGTTTCCTCCTATAGTACGAAGACATGCAGATTAATCCAGCTGGCTACTCTAAATTGCCCACAGATTTTTTGTGTTAACCCTGTGATAAACAGGAGACCTGCCCAGGGCATATCCCGCCTTTCCCCTAAAGCCAACCGGGATTGGCTCCAGCTTCCCTATGAGCCTGGCGGATACGGGGTAAGATAACGGATGGTCTGTCGTCTTAGTGGTTATACATTATACTTTTTAATCTGCTTATACACCGCAGTAACGATGTGTAATGCCTATCAAACATGTTAGTACCTATTATCACTTAGGTTATAAAAGATATGAAAAGTTTATTACTTTCATTGCTTGAAAAAAAACAAAACAACAAAAATGCTAAGTAAGCTTCTTCAGACAATGTTTTGTTATCCATTTATGTGAAAAACAAAACTCGCTGGTGGGATTTTACATTCTGTCTGAGTTGGAAACACCTTGGGATCCCCATGAGGATATAGAGAGTGTCACAGAAAGGAAAAGGAAAAATGTGTTTCTCTCCTAGACATGACCTCGGAAGAAAATTAATTATTGGATGGCCATTCTCTATACACGGGTTTATAAACAGTATTTACCAAACATAACTAGCTAGATTTTAGCGTAGGTCTTACATAGCCGGTTGATACGTGAGAACCGTGCATGGGACTTCTGTGGCTATTCTGTGACCATTCAGGTGGATTTTGGAGGCCTGGAAAGCAAGGTAGCTTCCTGGTTCTCATGCCGCAATTCTGACGGTGTAAAGCTGGCAGATCCCTGGAAGGCTAAAATGGTCTACTGTGAGCTACCGTGAAGTCATTCCAGTTATGTAAGACCAAAGCCTTACTATTTATCTGCCCGAGTCACTTAGTTTTTTTTTTTATTAATCAAATTTACCGACACACGAACACTGAAAATCAATCCGTATACATTGAATACAGGCAATACCTCTCAGCACATGCATCACATTCTCCTCCTCCGCCCACTCCTAAGAAGGACACCAAAAATGGTGATGATCAATGATGCCGTTTTTGAGTTAATTTGTGGATTGCAAATTCAACATGGTAGCTGTGGTGGCCGTATTGGATATCGCACCATGACAAAAATTACATGACAGCTACACAGTCTGAACATCCACACCATAAATGGTGATGACTGGTGATAGAGTTTGCGAGTTAATGCACAGATCACAAATTCAAGATGACCATATTGGATATCGCACCATGAAAGAAAAAACAAAAGGCTTGTGTAGCTACATAGTCCCAGCATGCACACCAGAAATGATGGTAATCGGTGATGACGTTTTTGAGCTAGTGTGTGGAATGCAAATTCAACATGGTAGCTGCGGTGGCCATATTGGATGTTGGAACGTGGCGAAAATAGACAGGCTTGTGTACTTACACGGTCCCAACATCCACACCAATAATAGTGATTATCAGTGATGGTGTTTTTGAGTTAGTGCATAAAATGCAGTGGACAGACGGAAGGACATCGCGCGCGATGGCAATACTCACGACCCGAGGTCCTGTGGGGTGAAGGGTAATATTCACAGCACTGAAATCTGTAAATTACATGAATACTACTCTGATTTGTTTTTTCCAGTGCATTTCGAATTTGATTGTTTGCAGAGACAAAAACAAAGAAAAAATAGAGAAAAGAAAACAGCGTGTACGCATCAACAGTGGCGGCTATTTTCATTCACTTATTCAGGCTATTCATGGAGCAATGGAAAGGTCAGAAACATGTGGAGTGCGTGGCTTTGCAGTCCTCACGCTTTGACCTATGAGTCAGATGGCCAGCGACATTCACCTGCTGAGAACGTTTGATTTTTTTTTCCCCACATTGTTTTCTTCCAAAGCATTTGCGTGGTAAGAGTTAAGAGTTAGCGATGAGAGAAAAGTATATGACAGACTAAGGGTTTCTGCATTCAAAAAAAATATTTTTTTTTCGTAGTGGTTAGATTGTCCACCTGACAGCAAGAAGGGTCTGAGTTTGGGTCACGGGCTCAACAAGGGCGGAACTCATTTCAGCCGCCTGTACCCGCAATCTTGTTCTGTCAGTCCCAACCCAAAGCTCATGACCGTAGGTCATTTTAAATACATGTATAATTCTGAACAAACAAAATATATTTAAAAAAAAAAACAATAATAAAAAGAAGAATATTTTTAAAAGCACATTTAGTTCTCTACTGTTTAATTACTAGCTATATAAACATTATTAAGACTTTATTTCATCTTCTAAGTCTTAGGCAAAGCTCTCCTGAATATAATTCTGCCCTGCAAATGCAATTTTCAAAACTTTTTAATATTTATGCATCAGGCACAAATGGAAACCCAATTTTGTGCCTTTACAAAACCAGTTTTGAGACAAACGGAAGAAAAGTGTTGATTAAACGACTTAATATCCTCTACGGCGTGATTTCCACTAGGTGGCAGCACTTCAAGGTCTTGATTTTCTTTTTCATCTCAACTCTATGAGTGTGACTCCATTTCACTGGAGTGCAGAACACTATTATCTACACACACACACACACACACACACACACACACACACACACACACACACGTACAGGCTAACCTCACTCTTCACTTTATTCCCTGTTAGGAATCACCTTAACCTGAGTGGGGTCTTTTCAGGAATGTGATAGTGAGGGTGATAAGCCACAGCACTTAGCACTTAAAGCCACACTGATAAAGGTCATCCGTTCTTAATGCACCCGAATCATGACTACAGGAAAAAGACATGTGACTCTAGTAAGAGAAGAAAGACACTTGAACAGTGTCTCTCAATTTGACTTATGGGGCCATCTAAGCTAACGGCGGTTAGTCAGTGGAGAGAAATTACTGGTTACTGGTTGGATCTGAACCCATGCTGTGCAGCGCAGAAAAGGTCGAATACATCCATCCTTTTCCTGGGGCAGGGTTTAGAAATCTCAGTCGAGTGGTGCAGTCGAGATGAGTAAAACCGCTTGATCCTACTACTAGGGTCACGGGGACGCTGTGCCTTATTCAGTCCACACTGGGCGAAGACCGGATACACCCTGAACAGCTTGACAAACCATCACAAGGCCAACACACACACAACCATCCGCACTCACACCCACACGTACAGGCAATTTAGAACAGCCAGTTAGCCTAATGTGCACGTCTTTTGACTGTGGGAGGAAACCGGAACGCCCAGATGAAACCCACACAAGCACTGGGAGAACATGCAGTTCACACACATAGTAATGCCCGAGCCCGGGACTCGAACCCAGGACCTTCTTTCTGTGGTTTGTCACTTGAACCCCACCCTACTCTAGAAAAAAAATACATAGTCAAAATCTCTGCACAACCTTTTGAGCTTTGTTGCACACAAACAAAAAACAAACAGAGGCGAAACCATATCCTCCTAACTCTCATATTTACTTAGCCACTTAATCCTACAAAGGTCTCAAGGAAGCTGAAGCCTATCTCAGCCGACACTCAGCGAAGGCAGGGTACACCCTGAGGAGCTAGCCAGACTATCACAGAGCTAACACACACTCGCAACAATTCGCACGCCACATCCACACCTATGGCCAATTTGGAACACCCGACTAGCCTAATGCGCATGCCTTTGGTCTGTGGGAGGAAACCGGAGTACCTGGAGGAAACCCACGCAAGCATGAGTAGAACATGCAATTGCAGCAGCTTTGTATCTTTCAAGTACTGCCTCAAACATCTGGAAAGCCTGCAAAGCCAATCTGTGAGCGCAAGCCCCCAAATCTTGAGAGCTTAAACGCTTTGTCCCTCCCATTCACAGACTCCATCAGGAGGTAAATGAGATGTTTTCAGACACGGAAATCTACTTGAACACCACGTCAGCCGCAGACTGCAGAATGTTCTAGGCTCTTGACCTCGCCGGCCAAACTTGTCATAGCTTAAATATTCATGAGACCTCCATTACCAGGGAGACAGACTGCTGTCTCTCCCTCTTTTATTCTCGATCCTTTTCTTTCTCTCCCTGTCACTGACCCTTTTTCACCTGCCTGCTTATTAAAATCTCAGAGTATTAACTTTGCCACTCGCAGTCAGGCTGAATAATTCAGACTAAAGGAGTCAAATTAATATCTCTAATGACATTACTGCCATAGGGGGAGCATGGACAGGATTCTGGCACAGCTTACTCTGGCCTTCACTCAAGAAGGGGGCTTAGTGCATTTGACAATCATGAAAATACAAGAATAAAAGGAGATGATGTATCATATTCGAGTGTTTAAAGGCAGTGAAAAGGAAGACAAAAGACTCAGACGGTGTGAAAGATTGCCTGATTAAAGCAAAATCAGCTTTCGGTTGATGCTAATGACATGCTAACATCTAAAGCAGCCAGATCATATATTATTATAGTGTTAAAAATTCCATCACTCCTTTTTTTATTTTATTTTAAAAGGACATTAGGTGTATAAAGCATGACTCCAAAATTGTCTGTAGCCAAAGCCCAGAATAACCAACCCTAAAAAAAACTGATGATATATGAAGAAACATGAACCTCAAAATACTAGTGCTTTAAATGTAAGCCTTTCCTTTTTAAATTATACATCCTACATAAAATGTGTTCTGCGTTTGGCTAATATTAAACATCTAAATCACTCAAACCTGATAATAATATTAATAATAATAATAATAATTAGCAGCTGTACAGTGGCGCGGTGGTTAGCACGTCCACCTCACAGGAAGAAGGCCCTGGGTTCGAGTCCTGGGCTCGATGAGGGCTGAGTTTTCTGAGTTTGCATGTTCACCCTGTGCTTATCTGGGTTTCCTCTGGGCACTCTGGTTTCCTTCCACAGCTCAAAGACATGCACATTAGGCTAACCAGTTGCTCCGAATTGCCCCTAGGTATGAATGTAAATGGCACTGTGAGTGAGTTGCACTGTGATGGACTGGCAAGCTGTTCAGGGTGCACCCTGCTTACGCCGAGTGTCGGTTGAGATAAGCCCCAGCCTGCTTGCAACTCTAGTAGGATTAATCAGTTTGGCAAATGAATGAATGTATCGATAAGGGAATAATAATAATGGGGTGGCACAGGGGTGCAGTGGTTAGCACGTCCACCCCACAGCAAAAAGGCCTAGGTTCGATTCCCAGGCTTGGGCGTTTCTGTATGGAGTTTGCATCTTCTCTCCCGTGCATGCGTGGGTTTCCTCCAGGAACTCTGGGTTTCCTCCTACAGTCCAAAAACATGCACAATAGGCTGATTGGCTGTTAAATAAATCACCCCTAGGTGTGAGTGTGAGTGTTGACCCTGTGGGTGTACCCTGCCCTCGGCCAGAGTCGGCTGCGATGGGTGCCAGCCTCGTGGCAACCCTGATTAGAATTAAGCGACTTAGAAAATAAATAAAGAATAATAATAATTATAAAGCAAATATTTTAGACATTTTAAGGAAGGATTTTAAGGTTTACTCACCTGTCTTGGATTCTTCAAGTTCTTTGGCTTCCTCAAGTTCTTTGGCTTCTTCTTCTGTGCAGAGTAAAAAACAAAAACAAAATATATCTTGGTGAAATGCAGCTTCGGTGCCACTGTACTACACATAAATATATATATATATCACATCATACAATTTTTCTACTACAGGGATGTAAACATCACACTAAGCATGTCAAGATACTCTCACTCACATACTTATTTGCTAATGTACTTAATCATATTAGGGTCATCTCAGCTACGATTGGCCAAAGCTTGGGTACACCTTGAAAAGTTCGCCAGACCATCGCAGGGTCTCACACACACACACACACACACAAAAAAAATCCCATTTATGGGCAATCTGGCACCGCCAATTAGCCTAATGTGCATGTCTTTGGACTGAAGGAGGAAATCAAAGTACCTGGAGGAAACACATGCAAGCAAACTGCACACCTAAACACCCTCGACCAGGACTCAAACCGAGGACCTTCTTGCTGTATGACCTTCTTGTAGTGCTAATCACTACGCCACCAGGCTAACCACTACGCCAGTCGTCCCTTCCTGTGCCTTGTGAACGCCCGATCCCATTTGATCTCAGAAGCTAAACAGTGTCGGGCCTGGTTGGTACCTGGAAGGGAGACTGTCTGGGCCGGGGGTTGTGGAGTATTAGTGAAAGACCTGGCAACTTATCCTTAAAAAAAAAAAAAATCAGCCAAGAAATCTATGAGAATAAAGTCGGATTTAAAGGTACAAGAAGGAATTTTTTTTTTTTTACGTATTTTTACAGTCAGCATTTGGAAGTTTTGGAATGCTAAGCATTTGAACAACGCCCACTGTAGGTCAATGCAGATGTGGAGTGGAGTGATTCAATACAAGAATACAATTCTTTGTGGCCCCAAATAGCTCACGTGAGAACAGTTCTGAAGATCCACTATATGGAAATATAGATGAATATGAGATATGAGAACAGAGATGAAAGACGCTAAAGATAATCAAGTTGAGATTGGTGGTATTTCCCCATCTGCGCTGTCACCACCACATCTGTGTTAGCTAACAGCCCAATCTCAGATGCTGTTCTTTCCTGTTAGGATCCTCCTCCACATTTCCCCATGCCTTATGACAGCCAAGAAAAATGAGCTAGTCGACTCTGGACTCCATCTGAGTGGCACTAGCTTCGCTAGGAGCAGAGTCAACTCCAATCTGCCTACGATTTTCGGCTGCTGAAAATGGGTAGACAGGCTCAATTAGAACCTCCGCTTCTCTCCACTCTCACCGTGCATCGGTGGAGTTCTTCCCCTTCCTTGCCTTGACTTCACATCACAGCTGATTCACATGCCTCTACTCTGCATGTTTAAACCATTTTAAATATCTGCCACCAAATAATCCGCAAGCATGGGGGATTTTAGAGGCTCTACTCCTTTGATGGTCTTACTTCCTGTAACAGATGCACCACTAATAATGTTAAAATTAGTTGGTTAGCCTGATTTATTTTGGTATCTACCAGACATGTACTCCTATTGTAAACACAGTTCATTTGAGACCTTGGAAATATTATCCATCACTCTGAGACTCAAACATAAACACTTCTTCAATGATTCTATGATTGCTTTGCATTTCGAGCTTTCTTATTGGGGTTTGTTTGGGAGGCTTTTGGGCACAGTGCCTCTATTGTTGAAGGCTGTTGGGTTAAACATTCAGCTATTAAAAAAAAAGATATGATAGCATTCCAAATTCTCCAGTTATTCTCCTGTTACACTATAAATATGGTTATTTTGTTAAAATGCATTCGATTATTTGCATTAGCCTGTTTGAAAGGGCTGCCATTTGTAGTCTGTCATTGGTTAACTGTCACAAGTGCATGAAATCGCTAGAATACCACACGCCACTTCCAATAAGGCAAGACAATGGCAATAATAACAGTATACAGACATTAAACTACCAAATTAGCTATGAACTAGTGAACTTCTAAATAAAATAAAACTAGGCACATTTGCACGATACTACATTACATTTACATACATCAGAAAATGGTATATCTATGGTAAATATCTCAGTACATTTAAATGCATAACACTTCTGTGTTTACAGATTCTTATACGTCTTCACTTTTCGCAGTACAATGGCGCCCCTCTGTGTGAGGATGTGTAATTTTCTTACAAAAAAGTTTTTATTAAACAACATTTGGCAGACGCTCTTATCCAGAGAAACTTACAATGATCATTTTGATACAACTTGATGGTTAAAGGCCTCGCTCAAGGGCTCAACAGTGGTGATAGCAGTGATTGAACCGCTGACCTTCAGATCATTAACCCATCATCTTAACCACTGAGCCACCACCACCCCGTGGTTCTGGGTTATGTTCTGGTAGGTATGGACATAAACTATGCATGCAAGCTTGGGCTCAATTCCCCTTTAAAGACTAAAAAACACTTCAGGGTGTTTGATAAATTCTTATGCTTTCTTATATTCTGTTCATTTCCGGAATAATACTACAAATGTACAAATGTGGACGAATTACAAATGACCTATAATATTTTTTGTTGCATGAATTTATCCGAATTTAGCACTGCCTTTAGTTTAAAAGTTAGTTTATGATTATATATTTTAGTTTAGACTAGTCTTGTTTAGTCAGGTGTACTTGAGGGTTTTAATTATTTTTGTTATGTTTCAGCTTGTTTGTTTCCATTAGTCTGTCTTGGATTAATTTAGCTCTGTCTTGTTTCCTTTAGTTATTTTAGGGCATCCCTCAACCTGAAGAATCTGAAGAAACCTTGTTTAGTATCTTACTGACAAAAGAATGACCCTCCCATCTCTTTCCAGATATATCTTTAAGACCCTAGAGGTCTGGAGTTATCACTCACTGACCTTTATTTAAAGGTCTCCTGCATTATGAGCAGAACTCATTAAACTACTATTCCATGCTGAAAAAACAAGCACCAAAAATATCTATTTATTATATTTTGTAATCTACCGCATGGTAAATTTCTCTCCACCATCATGTCCTCTGCTCTACTGACGTACATTCTGCCCTGCTCGGTTTTACCATGTAACTCGTTAAGTAGAATATTTTATTTAGCGATGAATTTCTCTAAGGTGACCAGAGGACTTATTCCTAAATACTGTCTGGCTTTCTGTGGCGGAGCATCTTTCTTGACATCTCCATTACTAAATCCCATGGACTTCATTAAGGTTCTTGTTAATAACAATGTGGATTAGGGGTTTCAATGCATTAATTAGAGAAATCTGAACACTGACTTGGATATGCATGGATATTCTCCTCAGGGTCTGCCTTGCCAATGCAATCTAATATTTGCACTCTGATATCTAATATCTTTATGCAAAAGAAAAAGTGCACCCTAGTCATTCAGTGCATGAAGGTCTGAATGTACTTCATTTATTTCCACGTAATGTTGCTGAGCCTCGACCTGACCAATTTAAGCAACAATCCCATGGCGACCACATGCTGTAATTCGGGGTAAAGCTGGTCGAACACGTAGTAAATTTTTTTATTTATGTATTTATTTTGTATGGGCTGTGTAATTTGTTTATATTTTTTGGAAATAGACCTAACTAATTATAGAAAAATAAACAAGTGTAATAATAATAATAAGAGGAAAAACAACACACTTTTGCTTAAAGTTGTTTTTTTGCTTACTGTAGTATAGTCTCAGCTTGATTTGTTTTATTTTGTGTTTAATTCTCATTTTTATTAGAAATTTTTTTTTGTAACTTTATGACTTTGTTGCTTTTTATTTTATTTACCCTTAACATTTTCATATCAATTTTATCAACACTTTATTGAACAAATTAAGAACCAACTTGTTTCCCATTGTAGTGCATATAGTAGTTTTTTGGCTGCACTCATTCCTCATAATTATGAATCATTACATCAAATTCTATTAATTAATTAATTAATTTTTTAAAAGCTGCCGATTAGGTAGGTAAGCGGCACTGTGGTGCACTGGTCAGGACATCCGCCTCACTGCAAGAAATCCTGGGTTCGATTCCCGGGCTCTGGCGTTTCTGTGTGGAGTTTGCATGTTCTCCACGTGCTTGCATGGGTTTCCTCTGGGTACTTTAGTTTTCTCCTACGGTCCAAAAACATGCACAGTAGGCTAACTGGCTGTAAATCGCCCCTAGTTGTGTGAATGCTTGTATGTGTGTTGGCCCTGCAACAGCCACCCCACCATTGCCCAGAGTTGGTTGAGATGGGCGCTAGCCTCCCTGTGACCCTAATTACAAATAAGTGGTTTAGAAAACAAATGAATGAATGAATGAATTTTATCTCTGACACAAAAAATGTTGCAAATTTTGACTTGACATGCCCAAAGTTCTATTCTAATGCCAACCATAAGATATGCATGGTGTTTACAGATGCATAAACATGACATACGTAATAGTTTGGTATTAGTATCATTACACTGGCAATCATTCGTTATAATTAATACACGTTAGAAAGAATTTCCTTTAGCTTGTCTGTTTTTCTCCGTCATCCGTCATCGATGTTTCTTTGTCCTTGTTAGTCCTACAACTCAAAGCTAACACTTTTGGAAAATCACACTGTTTGGGCTCCCAAGTGGTGCAAATCTCTAAGCATTCAGCCTGTAAAAAGGGTGATCTGATTGCGAGCTGGATTGTGAATCCCAACAATTCCACAGCCTTTCACAGCCAAGAGGACATAACTAGCCTGCTCTCTGGGTGGGACTGATAGAATTTCTCTTTTCACTGCCAATCTGGGAGATGGAAGCCAATTGCGAGAAGAGAGACACACACCCCTGGGGTTTTGAGGGGAGTTGAGGGGGTGGGTGGGGTTTTGTGTGTGTTTACTGTTTATCCTCTCGGTAGCTCGGTAGGTGACCTGCTGAGGGAAAATCAAAAAGCAGGTTAAACAAATATAAAGGTTGATGTAATCCAGAGGATTGTGTCCTTCGGTTCCTCGCCGCTGATTCATACCTTTCTTCATAATATGTTCATGGGTGTTTTAAGATTGAGATGTGGGACACAGCCCTTTGGTTTGGCTAAGGAAAATCCTTACCTGCTCTCATCTCTTCACAGCTCTCTTTGATTTTCCGGTGGCAGACGGCAGCCAAGGCAATGAGGAGACCGAGCAAACAGACTGCTAGTCCAATCGTTACCCACAAAGCTACTTGAGGAAAAACTGGGGCCTGGCCTACAGAGAGAGAGCGAGAGAGAGTGAGAGAGAGAGAGAGACAAAGAGAGAGAGAGAGAGAGAGAGAGAGAGAGAGAGAGAGAGAGAGAGAGAGAGAGAGAGAGAGAGAGAGAGAGAGACAAAGAGAGAGAGAGAGAGAGAGAGAGAGAGAGAGAGAGAGAGAGAGAGAGAGAGCAAGAGAGAGAGAGACTTTATTAGCATTACATCAAATCCACCTCATAACAATAACATTCATTCTTAACCATCCAATATTCGCCTAATCAGTTTTATCGAAGCTCCGGGCGTTGAGTACGCCTTCATTTTCTTAACTGGCTCCACTAACACTGTCTATCAGTCTGCCTTCTGTTCACAATAAGTTTAGTCTTTGTTTCATGTGAGCTTTCACAATATACCACTTAATCCTAATCAGGGTCGCAGGGAGGCTGTCGCGCGTCTCAGCGAACTCTGGGCGAAGGTGGGGTACACCCTGAATAGCTCGCCAGTCCATTACAGGGCAACACACATACAGCCATTCACACTGACACTCACAACCAGGGGCAATTTGGGACAGCCGATAAGCCTACTGCGCATGTCTTTGGACTGTAGGAAGAAACCAGAGTACCTGGAGGAAACCTATACAAGCAACATGCAAACTCCACACAGAAACAAATGTGAAACAGATTTCTGTTACCTTTAAATTCACACTGTTTATGTATCCTTTAAAAAAATTTATAAAAATCTCAGTTGTGTCCTGACTCCCGCGTCTGCGTCATCTACTTGCAGCACAACGACAATTTCAGGGGTTTCACTTCAAAATGAAATAAACACCATTTGCCAGGTTTGATACAAGCTAATAGCTGAATGCTGTTCATAACATAGTCCCTAAAAAAGATAAATCAAGTATAATATAAGGAGCAGCCGTGGCCTAAGGGTTGGAGAAGCAGCTTTGGGACCAAAAGGTCATTGGTTTGATTTCTGAACCAGTAGGAAAAATGTGTGGTGGTGGAGGAGTGAGCTCCACCTTCCCTTCCTCCACCTTCATGACTGAAGTCCCCCTGAGCAAGGTACCTAACCTCCAACTGCTCTGCGGGCACCCCAATGTGTGGCAGCCCACTGCTCCGAGTGTGTGTGTGTGTGTGTGTGTGTGTGTGTGCTCACTTTGGATGGATAAAAATCAAACCACTCCATCAAGTCTTCTAAAATCATGCCATCAGAAAAGAAAAAGTCTGTAGATGGATAACCT
>JAOUQZ010000035.1:34151752-34162778 GCA_028564935.1 Neosilurus hyrtlii
CACACACACACACACACACACACACACACACACACACACACACACACACACACACACACACACACACACACTGGAACGTGAAGCTCATACACAGCGGGAACCTGCCTCTTGCACTACGAAATCAGGGAATTAGCTCTCTTTGATTAAAAAGGCTCGCTGCTGTTGGCGCACAATAAAGCCGGAGAAAGAAGTGTCTAATTAACCGACGCTCACCATCGCTTAGAACAACCCTGACATCATGCGGAAAAGTAGGCTAAGCTATTCATTATGCCTGCATTCCCTATCAAAGGGAGAGCAAGAGTAAAAAGAAGAAGAAGAAAAAAATAAAGAAAACATCAGCTAACTTGGAGCACAAGATGATGAAACTGGCTTGCAAACTGTCCGGGAAAAAAACAATGCAGGTGTCCAAAAATCAAACGCACTTCGGCGCATCTATCCGACATTAGCACTCACACGTTTGCTGAACAGCTTAATCCTTCTAGGGTCGCTGGGAGGCTGGAGCCTATCTCAACCGACACCGAGTGTAGGCAGGGTACATCCTGATCATCACAGGGCCAACACGCAACCATTCACACTCACACCCACCTAGGGGTGATTTGGAACAGCCAGTTCACATAATGTGCACGTCTTTGGACTGTCAGAGGACACCGGAGTACCCAGATGATCAAACATGCAAGCTCCACACAAAGAAACGCGGCGCCCGTGACTCGAACCCATGACCTTCTTGCTGTAAGGTCGACATGCTAACCACTACGGCACTTTTTTTTATGGTGCATCTTGGTGGCGCAGTAGTTAGCACGTCTGCCTAGAAGGTCCCGGGTTCCTGGCACGGGGCACTTCTGTGTGGAGTTTGCATGTTCTTCCCATGCTTGCGTGGGTTTCCTCTGGGAACTCCGGTTTCCTCCGACAGTCCAAAAACATGCACAGGAGGCTGACTGGCGGTTCCAAATTGCCCCTAGGTGTGAGAGTAAATTTGAATATGTACGTGTTGGCCCTGAAATGACCTGGCGAGCTGCTCAGGGTGTACCCCGCCTTCGCCCAGAGCTGGCTGAGATGGGTGCCAGCCTCCCTGCGACCCTAATTAGGATTAAGCGGCTTAGAAAATGAATGGATGGTGTGTCTGCTATAATTTACAGCCTATAAAAGTTGCTCCAGAGGCGCAGTCTGATCCCGGAATCCAGCCTCCTAACAAGCTGTGATGGAGAGGACCGCGTTGTATTTCACGTGGTTAGAACTTTCTACCAAAAAGTGCTGAAAAGAAGAATGATAAAGTGGCATTAAAAAAAAAAAAAAAAAAAAAATCCATACTCGCTTTCTAAACGCACGGGAATGATGGATGTTATGGAGTTGCGATGGTTTACATCACCTGTGTTGTGTCTTCACTGGAGGGCTGTTAGAAGAAAAAAGAAAACGAAGCTCCATCCTGTGAGAAAGCTACAGACATGATTATAAATCTATAAATCCTCATATACGCCATAATAACAATTCAAGCTCTTAATGATCATCATATCCCACCGTGAGGTTCTGTGAACTGCGTTTCATTACTTTTATTACTGATGATGTAACGTGTGATGAGTAGAGGCGGGACACGAGTCTGGGTGCGTGCTGTGATGTTTCTATTCATATATTCTGTCCTTCCTTCCTTTTTTCCCCTCACTGCTTAATTTATATGTTCCTTTCTCACGTCTCCCTCCCGTTTTTCCTTTTTTCCTTCCTTCATTTGCTTTCTTTCCTTCCTGCACTTTTTTTATATCATTTCCTTTCACCCTTGCTTGATTCCTCCCCTCCCTGCCTTCATCCCATCCTTTCCCTCTCTCCCTTCTTGTCCTTTTTTTCCTGCCTCGACCCCTTCCTTTCTTTTATATCCTCCTTCCTTTTTCCTCACTCCCTTTGTTAATTTGTTCTTTCTTCATCTCTCTCTTATTTAATTTCCTCCCTTCATTCCTTATTAATATTTTCTTTTTGTTCCTTTCCTTCTTTTACTTCCTCCCTCACTTCACTCCCTTCCTTTCCTTCCTTCCTTCCTTTCATTCCTTTACTGCTTTCCTCACTTCACTCCCTTCCTTTCCTTCCTTCCTTTAATTTCTTCCTCACTTCACTCCCCTCCTTTCCATCCTTCCTTTAATTTCTTCCTCACTTCACTCCCTTCCTTTCCATCCTTTCTATCATTTCTTCCTCACTTCACTCCCTTCCTTTCCATCCTTCCTATCATTTCTTCCTCACTTCACTCCCTTCCTTTCCATCCTTCCAATCATTCCTTCCTCACTTCACTCCCTTCATTTCCATCCTTCCAATCATTTCTTCCTCACTTCACTCCCTTCCTTTCCATCCTTCCTATAATTTTTTCCTCACTTCACTCCCTTCCTTTCCATCCTTCCTTTAATTTCATCTTTACTTCACTCCCTTCCTGTCCATCCTTCCTTCCTTTCTTCCTCACTTCACTCCCTTCCTTTCTTCCTCACATCACTCCCTTCCTTTCCTTCCTTCCTTTAGTTCCTTCCTCACTTCACTCCCCCTTCCCTCCTTCCTTTACTTTCTTTCCATCTTACTTCTTTCCTTTCCTTCTTTCTTTTCATCTTGTATCCCTTCCTTCTTTTTATTATATACTTTCCTTTTTCCCTTCCTCGTTAGATTCCTCGATCCTTTTCCTTCCCCTTTTCCCTTCTTTCATCCCATCCTTCACTTTGCTCCGTCCTTCCTGCATTGTTCCTTTTCTTCCTGCATAGTTTCTTCCAATGATCCATCCTTCCCTCCTTTCCTGCCTCCTTCTCTCCCTTCTTTTCACTGCTTTCTTTGTTCCTGCTTCCCCCGTTCTCTTTCTTTTGTTCTGTCCTTCCTGCATTGGTCCGTTACTTCCTTCCTTGTTTGCCTTCTTCCTTTCCTTAATTCCGATCCTATTTACACCTTCCCTCCTTTTCTTCCTTACTTTAAAGCAGTTGATTTGTTTATGTGTGTTTTATTTAAGCAGAATTTCAGACAGTATGAGTTTTGCAGCCCAAACCTACAGATTAATGATTATGTAAATAGTTGATTTGGTGTTCTTTGGCAAAATTTGTCTCTCTCTCACACAAACACACATACACACTACCCAGTCAAAAAAAAGGAGCACTCTTCTTTTGACACTCTGCTGTTCAGGCAGGTGGATAAATCAGTTACTCCAGAGAACCATAACATCCCTCACTGGGCTAAAACCAAAAACCAAACCACGGTCCCTCTCTGCCAGAGCAAAGCAAAGCAATCATATCAAGTCCATGCAAAAGCATTTTCTTTCTTTCTTTCTTTTTTTTCCCCGAGCTCATCAGTTCAAAGAGAGAGTGTGCTGTGCTTTGATGGCGGCTCATCCACTGCAGCAGATTATGTAACGACGGAATTTCTTTAAGAGGAACGCTCTTCTCTCTCACTTTCTCTCGCAGTCCTCTTCGCAGTAATGTAGAGTAAAATCCAGAGAGGTCTAAATAAATGAACATACTGCTAAATAAATGAAGAGACCTCTAGGGGGGATTTAAAAAGTAAAAAAAAAATTAATAAAAAATAAAAAAACAAGAAGAAATTGGAAAAAATATAAACATCACAAATAAAATAAATAATAATATTAATTTAGGAAAATTTAAGTAAAACAGAAAAAAAGAAATTAATAATTTAAACCAAAGCTTTTATAAACCTAATTTTCACCTGCTGTACTTGTTCTATAATATTTTACTGGTATTTTTACACACATTTATACACTATAGGCAGGACAAATTCCTAAAATGTAACTTTACCCACTGCATAATTCTGAAAAAAATGCCCAAAATCTCGTCACGTGGCTGATGGGGTACGTGTAGGGGTAGGGAAGAACCTAAGGAGGGTGGGGCTGAGGGAGTGGTGAAGAAAAAAAGTTATTTTTTTAATAAAAAATGTGTGATGTAGAGAAGTACCAAACATCGGAATCTATGTCAGCACTTCCAGAATCCAAAAGATTTTAAGCAGTAGATTAAACATGACTTATTTTTTCATCATCAGATTTTTTTTTGTGGTAATTTTGTCAATATTGCTATCAGCGCTAATGTCTTTAATGGCAATATAATCATATAATCATATAGTTTGATTGTATAATATTCTCCAAAATGTTCATCAAACACCCAGTAGGGGGAGACATTTCATTATATCTACGCCAAGTTATAATAATCTGCTTGTGCCTGGCGGAGGCACCTTGCACTCTCTGAGTTTCCCTCAACTTTCCTTCAGAATTGTTTCCTGCTTTCTCGAGCGGTAAAGTAAACTCTATATCCATTCCAATCTTCTCTGTCATGCTCTCAGTGCTGCGCTGGCTGACCTCTAGACTACGAAATAACCTCCAGCTACTACCTTCTGGCTACACAATAGAAATTAACAAAAAAAAATTTCATTGACTCTCTAGGGGGGGAAAAAACAAACAAACCAACAAACAAAAAAAAAACATGTCTGAACTGCACTCCCGAATTTTATGGCAGTACGTAAAATGGAGGGCTGCGTTCGACCCAAAGGACTTCCAGGTCTATTATTAGAGGTGCTGGATCAATATGGCTTGGAAGATATTTCAGAGGAAACTAACTAAAAGGTCTCAGTAATGTGCGGCTGAAACTCAGAGACACTTTCAAAAGGTCTTGACCCTTTACGATGGGTTCTGTGATGTCGAATAGAATCAATGCGCTGAGTTTAATAATGCGGGCCTCGTTTTAAAAAAATGCCCGAGTCGCTTGCTCTTTGTTGGCTTGGGATATGTGCGTGCTGGAATGTGCTACTTTCATGATCATTTTACAAACACTTTGCAAACCCTTCTGCTTCTGGCTTGTCCACTGGAATGGCAAGGGGAATGTTTTACACCTGGTATCTGAAGGAGCTCCTGATAATGAACGTCAATGGTGTAAATCATACACATATGAACAATTGCCCGGGCTGAGATAGGCTCCAGCCTCCTCACGACACTGGTAGGATTAGGGGTTCAGCAAATGAGTGTGAAATTTTATGATGTAGACCAAGTACCAAAATATTGATTCTGAGTGGAGTTTGCATGTTCCCTCTTTGCTTGCGTGGGTTTCCTCCAGGTACTCCGGTTTCCTCCCACAGATTCTCGAGTGTCTCTGTGTGGAGTTTTCATGTTCCCTCCTTGCTTTCATTGGTTTCCTCCAGGTAATCTGGTTTCTTCCCACAGATTCCCGAGTGTCTCTGTGTGGAGTTTGCATGTTCCCTCCTTGCTTGCGTGGGTTTCCTCCAGGTACTCAGGTTTCCTCCCACAGATTCCCGAGTGTATCTGTGTGGAGTTTGCATGTTCCCTGCTTGCTTGCATGGGTTTCCTCCAAGTACTCCGGTTTCCTCCCACATATTTCCGGGGCGTTTCCATGTGGAGTTTGCATGTCCGTCCCGTGATTGTGTGTGTTTTCTCCGGGTACTCCGGTTTCCTTCCACAGTCCCAAAAACATGCACAGTAGGCTAAATGGCTGTTCCAAATCACCCCCAGGTGTGAGTGCGAGCGTGAATGGTTGTATGTGTGTTGGCCCCTCAATGGTCTGGTGACCTGTTCTTCGCCCAGAGTCGGCTGAGCTGGGCGCCAGCATCACCGCGACCCTAATTAGGATTAAGCAGCTGAGAAAATGAATAAATTAATAAATCATGTTATCAGGATCAATATTTATGAGGAGAAAGATGTAAAGTCACACAACTGCGAATCTACATTAACGTCTATCAATGTACGCTTCAGAGAGTAAAATAAAAAAGCTCCATAATAATGCCCTCGTATTTAATCCCAGACGGCTAAAGGTTATGACAGTTCGCTTAAGTAAGGTTCAGCTAACTGACACACTGTTTATGCTGAGCATTAAGAGACGACACACGCACTCAGTAGGAATTTACACAAAGATGACTGCGCTAACATCTGGGGAAAGGTCAGACTGCCTGGGTTGTTATGATGCGGGTAAGAAGCAGTGCGTGCATGACAGACGGGGAAGTGGGAACTACAGGACCAAAAGAGATGTGAGGATGAGATAAACATCGCGGTTTAGCATCATGGCACATTCTTCAGGTTAAGAGATGCTTATTTAAAGCCTGTTTAAGCTTTAAAGCTTAAAAAAATCCCACAAAAAAAATGATCACAGGTTCAATTCCATTGTCTTACTAAATGTTTACCGAAACAGGAGAGCTAGGGGGTGTAGAGTTTAGCACACAGCAACAAGGTCCTGGGTTCATGTCCTGCACTCAGCAATCCTACTAAGGTCAGGAGGAGGCTGGAGCCTATCTCAGCCGAATGTGGGCAAAGGTGGGGTACACCCTGAACAGCTTACCAGTCCATCACAGGGACTATTCACACTCACGACTAGGCACAATTTGGAACACCTTAACTGGCCTTATCTTTGGACTGGTATATCTTAACTGCATATCTTTGGACTGTCGGAGGAAACCACGCAAGAACACGGGGAACATGCAAACTCCTCACGGAAACACCTGAAGCCTGGGACTTGAACAAAGGATCCTCTTGCTGTGAGGCAGACGTGCTAACCATTACCACCCACGTTTCTGTGCATAGAACGGTTGTATGAGAGTCATAAATCATAGTCATACTGAATATTAGCATAGCCTAGCATTAGGTATTAGCTGTGCTGACATTCAGTACTCCAGCGCTCTCTCGTCTGTTATATTGCCTAAATAACAGAACAGTCCGTCATGTGCGAGTCCTCAGCTAATACTGTTCTTTAAGGACGTTTTATGCGTACAAAATGTGGCACTTTATAGGATACTCCTCCTGTGTTTGAGCTATGATCACAACAAACTTCGATCTGAGGTCTAAATCGAGTGTCATTGAGAATCTGAGGTCTAAATCGAGTGTCACTGTCTATGTTTTCAGCAACTCTGAACAAAGTCCAAACAGCATTTAAGTCTCGTCTATAGTCAGCCTTGTGTCTGAATACTAATGTACTCGATTTCAGGACAATTTCAAATCTCTTTGCTGCGTGCACTTTACTCAAGTCTAAATATATATATATATATTTTTTTAAAATACCTTTGCTTTCTACATGATCTATCTAAATTGAAGAGCGCTGCATAAACAGCCTGAAAGTTAAAAAGGGATTAAAAAAATGCCCCACATTTGCTTAACAACTTCCTTTCGTCTTTGGGAGCCATACTGCGGCCACGTTTAAGTTTCATTTCACACCCTACAATCAATTACAACACTAAATGAGAGAAAGGAGCTAGCTAACAGCAGCTCCGGGTAAATGCCTAATGGAAAATAGATTACACCGAAAGACAATAGGCTCTGTGTATAGGCCGACATTGATTTAGACTGTTTTAAAGCCCTGGAACAAAAGCGATTTAAATAAGGTAGCAAACATGCTTCGCGGTGCTCATTTATGCCTGTATCTTCTGAAGAGTTAAACCCAAACAAAAAGGGATGTAAATAAATGAGAGCAGCCTTTGATAAGGACAGCCCAGACATTTTAAGGAGGATATTCATTATTTAGCATTTACCAAAAAAAAAAAATTGCTGAGTATAATCTATTTATATAACTGTGTCAAGGCAGATCTGTACAAAACATCAGGTAAGATTTTAAGCAGGGTGTGTAAAATATAACTTTAAAAAACTCTACCTATTAAAATGAGGCACTTCTTTAAAAACAAGGTGAAATAGCAAAAAATAAAGACTGAAGCCCTTCTTCAAGCTCCAACTGCAGGTGACTCCAACTGTGCGTGAAGATTACGTGCAGCTGCTGGTACTGAACCTGGCGTAGTGTCACATTTGGACACAAGTGATCATGAGATATTTTTTTTCCCCATTTTACACTTCCTTTCATGTACCTTACACAGCTATTGACGTTAATCAGATATATGAGCCGGTGATATTCAGCTCATTTATACTTCAGCACTATTAAATTCTCCATTCTGACTGGTTCGAAGATTGGGCCATTGATTTATTAGAAGTGTGACCTCGGAGCCTTAAGCCAAGAACACACCAAGCCTATGCTTAGAACTAGTGGTGAAGAAAGCCCCTTATGTCACCTGTGCCTGGGCAACAAGTTGTGCCTAAACACACTGCAGTGGCTACGGCCAACTGCCAACCAGCACGTGTCTGTTTTGTATGGAAGAAGAAAAGAAACAAAGGCAAAAATAAGAAGAGACCGTGTAACCTCCTTTTCACTTCTGGTGCTCTCATTCGGACTGCACCGCCGTCATTCACTATTGTGCTTTCAGGTGTCCAACCAGTACCAAAATGCAAATACGACATTAGCATGATGGCTGACCATCGGCTCAGTATATCCTAGGTTTTACAGTCCAAGGTTTCCAGTAAAGGAAAGTGTGGCTTATGTGTCTGTCAGTCCAAGGGAAGAAGGAGTGGCCTCTCTGTCTGTCAGTCCAAAGAAAGAAGGTGTGGCCTCTCTGTCTGTCAGTCCGAAGAAGGCTGTGGCTTATGTGTCTGTCAGTCCAAGGAAAGGTGTGACCTCTTTGTCTGTCAGTCGAAAGGAAGTAGGTGTGGCTTATGTATCGCTCAGTCCAAGTAAAGGTGGTGTGGCCTCTGTGTCTACTAGTTCAAGTGAAGGAGGTGTATCTCATGTGCAGGTTAATCCAAGAATCAAGAGTCTTTATTGTCATTATGTTCACACATAACGAAATATTGTATGAGACTCTCAGCTTTAAAAAGGTACAATCAAGGCAATAAACTGCAATTAACACCGTCAAGAGCAGAACAAAAGTCAATTCTATATGTAAATTTTTAAATAGAAATATAAAATAGAAATGTAAACTCTAAACACCTGTGAATGAAATCTGAGCACTGGGATACACAGTATGTACACTGAAGGTACTAGGAGATGCAATAGATAAATAGCAGCAGCAGAGTGGATATAAACTAGAATGTAAATAAAGTGTGGCAGTGCAAGACAGTCACAGGGTTTGTGGAGCCAATGTCTGTGTGAGAGTCAGCCGGGGGTGCCGCAGTGGGAGCGGGTGTGTATGAGCGAGTAAGTATGTGGCTGTAGAAGAAGGTTGCATGTTTGAGTGTGACTGCGAGGGGGTAGGGGGTGATGGCTTTCAAAGCTCTGGGAAAGAGGCTTTCTTGAGTCTGGTTGTGCTGGTTTTAATGTTTCTGTACCATTTTCCTGAAGGAAGAGGCACCAACAGTCCATTTCCCTGGTGGGTGGGATGTGCTGCAATGCAGCTGGCTTTCTGGACCCAGACAGCATACATTATATCCAGATCTGTTAGATGGTAGCCCACGATCCCCTGAGCAGTTCTCACCACCCAGGCCAAGTCCTTTCTGTCCTTTGCAGTGCAAGGGAAAGAGGTCTGCCCTCATTGTTATTTTGAGGAAAGGAGGTATGGTTAATTTATCACTCAGTTCAAGTAAAGGAGGTGTGGCCTCTTTGACAGTCAGTTCAAAGAAAGGTGTGGCTTATGTGCCTGTCAGTCCAAAGGAAGAAGGTGTGGCCTATCTGTTACTCAGTCCAAAGGAAGGTGTGGCTTACATGTCTGTCAGTCAAGGGAAAAAGGTGAGGCCTCTTTGTCTGTTAGTTCAAGGGAAGGAGTTGTGGTTTATGTATCTCTCAGTCCAAGGGAAGAAGGTGTGGCTTATGTGTGTGTCAATCCAAGGGAAGGTGTGGCCTCTCTGTCAGTTCAAAGGAAGGTGTGGCTTATGTGTCTGTCATTCCAAAGAAAGGTGTGGCCTCTCTGTCTGTCAGTCCAAAAGAAGGTGTGGCTTATATGTCTGTCAGTCAAGAGAAGAAGGTGTGATCTCTTTGTCTGTTACTTCAAGAAAAGGAGGTGTGGCTTATCTATCTTTCAGTCCAAATGAAGGAGGTCTGGCTTATGTGTCTGTTAGTACAAGGGAAGAAGATGTGGCCTCTCTGTCTATCAGTTTAAAGGAAGGTGCTGCTTATGTGTCTGTCAGTCCAAGGTAAGGAGGTGTGGCTTATGTGTCTGTTAATCCAATCGAAGGAGGATCCTTTGATCCCAAGTTGCTACTCTAAAAATTTGGGGTGATATGTCAAGCACGTCTTCAAATATATGCATGCTTAGCCAAAAATAAAACAAACAAACAAAAAGTACAATAGCAGCTGCGAAAACGGAACTGAATTCCTAATTCCTTTATCCTTCTACTGCATTTCAGCAGGTGAGGTGGAAATACGGTACATCATCATACCCCTCCGCAGCTAACAGTCTATCCCATCATCATGATATTAATCGTAATTTATTTGACTGACTGCAGGAAGTTGTAATGTTAGAAACCTGACACCCTTACAATGATCTAGAAGCTGTAATAACGTCAGAACAGTTTCTAATGTAGTAACAGTTTCACGGTGTTCTTTCAAAAAAATAAAAAATAAATAAAAAAAAACCTTGCTTACACAGTGTTCCCTGCGGGACTAAAACAAACCTTTGTATTAACAAGATTACAAGTCGAAGCGTTGAAATAATGCCGTTAGGATGTTTATAGACATTATGTAAAAATGTCCTCAGATGATTTGACTGCTTGAACATGGCAGGAGCGAAAATCCTGAAAGTCTTCCGCTAAACTTATGCTGCTCTGGAGCAACTACACGGCTCCAGAACCTGCATTAGCAATTCATGGCAGCTGATGACGGTTCCCTTGTGAAATGGAACTATATAATCAAACCTATTAGCATTTCAGTTGCTTGGGAACATAAATCAGATCGGAGGCTGGAGCCTATCTCGGCCGACAGTGTGTGAAGGTAGGGTACACCCTGAAGAGCTTGCCAGACCATTGCAGAGCAACGTACACACAACCATTCACATTTACATCTAGGGGCAATTTGGAACAGCTAGTTAGCCTAATTTGCATGTCTTTGGAAACCCATGCAAACACAGAAATGCCCACGCAAGGGATTCAAACCCAGGACCTTCTTCCTGTGAGGCAGAAGTGCAAATCACCATACGAATCTGATAGTTATTATAATTTCATTTTATGAAAGATTCAGTAATTCAGAAGTAGCCTCGATATGGAGAGAAGGGCTTTTTCCGCTAATTTGATTTGACAATTCATGAGCACCTGCAATATATA
>JAOUQZ010000035.1:34176170-34192197 GCA_028564935.1 Neosilurus hyrtlii
GGCAATATTAAGTAGATATTAAAGTGATATTAGGGCAATATTAAGTAGATATTTAGGTGATATTAAGTTGATATTAGCTTGATATTTAGGTTATAACTAGGCAATATTAAGTAGATATTAAAGTGATATTAGGGCAATATTAAGTAGATATTTAGGTGATATTAAGTTGATATTAGGTTGATATTTAGGTTATAACTAGGCAATATTAAGTTGATATTAAGGCGATATTAGGTAATTAGGCGATATTAAGTTGATAAATAATTGATATTTAGGTTATAATAAGGTGTTATTAAGTTGATATTTAAGTGATATTAAGGTGATTTTAAGTTGATATTTAGGTGATATTAAGGCGATATTAAGATGATATTTAGGTTATAATAATAAGGCAACATTAAGGCGATATTAGGTTAATATTAAGGTGATATTAAGGCGATATTAAATTGATATTAAGGTGATTTTAAGTTGATATTTAGGTGATAATAAAGCGATTTTAAGGCGACATTAAGGCAATATTAAGTTAATATTTAGGTGATATTAAGGCGATATTAAGGTGATATTTAGGTTATAATAAGGCGATATTAAGGTGATATTTAGGTTATAATAAGGCGCTATTAAGGCAATATTAAGTTGAAATTAAGGCAATATTAAGGCGATATTTAGGTTATAATAAGGCGATTTTAAGGCGACATTAAGGCAATATTAAGTTGATATTTAGGTGATATTAAGGCGATATTAAGGTGATATTTACGTTATAATAAGGCGATATTAGTTTGATATTTGGGTGATATTAAGGTGATTTTAAGTTGATATTAAGGCAATATTAAGGTGATATTATGGTAATATTTGCGGTTTTGTCTGTAAGGCTTATCAATGACCTCAACATCTTTATCTAATCCATTTATCTTTGGATTTGCCTCCATATACCATAATTTGTCATCTATGTTTACTTATTTTGCCATTTTACGCAGTACTACATTAATACTGTTAACTAAATGTAACTCTAAATCCGAACAAAAGAAAATCTAAAAATAATTGGAATAAATAGAACCTTTGCCCCATTCTCTTTCTGTCAGACATTAAACTAGGGAAAAAAGTGAGCTCAGTGACGTTGACCATGGCATGGATGCTGGTGCTAGACAGTTCCTTTGAGTATTTCAGAAACTGCTTATCTCCTGAGATTTTCCCACACAACAGTTTATCCAGAATGGGGGGGGGGTTAAGCAGTGAGTGGCAGCCTTGTTGAGAGAGAGGACAGAGGGGAATAGCCAAACTGGTTGAAGCCGACAGGGAGGCTAGAGTAAGTATAATACCCACTCGTTACGACCGTGTTGAGCAGAAAAGCATTTCAGAATAGACAGCAAGTCAAAGGAGAACTCCACATCAAGTTCTACTCCCATTTATATTTATTTATTTATTATATATTTATATTTAGCAAATAAAAAAAAAAAACTTTGGCCTTACTACGCGACTCACCTGCCACCTGCATGAACATGGAATCCTTGCTGTACGCGTCCACTTTCACGAAACACGTGTAGCTACCCTCGTCCGCCACTCGGACTCTCCTCAGGAGCAGCGACACGTTGCCAGATGTTAACTCCGCAGGAAACAGGCTGGTCCTGTTAGCGAAACGCTCGTCCTGATCAACGAGCCGGTCCTGCTTGTCAAAGTACGCGTGCACGCTTCTCTGGGTGTCAGCCAGCTGCCAGAACACGCTCAGCTCGGAGAGGTTAAAGTTCTTGGCCCCCGAGAACGTGCAGTTGAGGACGGTGTCGGCTCCGTAAAGCACCACCACTGGGAAATCGGGGACGTGCACTTCCAGAGCTGCAACAGAGAAAGAGAATACAAGTTTAATAAGGCTAATTAGGGGAACATCAAAGACAGCGATGTTCTACACTGCCATCATGAGGAATGTTCTGATGTCCTGGATTATAACATGAATAATTATCAAAAGTGATTATTTGTAGACAGGCTTTGACTGAACGAAAAAAAATAAATACATAAAAGGCATCAGCACTTCTATGGAACAACGTGAAATTCCCAATTAGGCTGCTTCCATGATCAGACATCTGACGCTACATTGCTCACGTGATAAAATGCAAACTGACAGGCGCAGGTCATTTAAAGTACACACGTACACAAACACACACACACACACACACACACACACACACACACACGCGCGCACATTTCTTCAGTGGATCTGTCGAACATTCCATCATAAATAATAAGACCTAAACAAAGCTCGGCGTTCTGCTCCTATTAGCCAAATCTCAAAACCAAACAAAGGCGATACAAGCCGCAGGCCAAACAATCACGGCGCACATGCTAGGATTTAAAGGTTGGATCAATGTTTTTTAACAGTCTTCTCATATTTCAGCAGCCGTCAATTCATATCAGCTTCAGATATGTATTGCGATATTACTATTTATTAGCACATGCTTGTGCTTTTGCTCAAATTTAAAAGCTCACACTTCCAGGTTGTGCGCTTATACAATTACACCCTCCCTCGACACTCAGCCAAGTTTCCAATAAATCCTCAAAAAATTGGCGGGATGCAGTAGTAGCTTGTACAACATAATAGAAATGGATGTGGTATTGCTTTCATGGATGTGGAGGACATGTAAAAAAAAAAAAAAAAAGAACATAATTAAGTGCGGGCGTGGTACAATCAGGACGCGGTAAAAGCCTAATAAGTTTCTTGCGCAAGGACGCAGTAAGAACATGGAAAGCGTCTGGCACAATCCGATTGGTAGTAATAAGAACATAATTTTGATAGTTTTCATATTTTTATATTTTCCTAGAAAGAACACAGTGGGCACGGTGCATGTGGTAAGAAATTAGTGGGAACATGACAGACACAGCAAGAGCCTGGCATGGATGTAGTAAGGACATAGTACGAGCTTCCATTTTGACCACGCCCTGTGGGGATTTCATGGTCTTTGTCCGGTCTTCGTCATGAAGTTCACTGACAGGCTAGGTTTCGGGGGCCAGGAAAGAGTATTTTAAAGCTTGACAGAAAGAAAACTGAAGCTGCTTTGTTGTTGGCGAGACAAAAACAACCACGGCGCGAGAGGCGGTCGTCAGTGTTGATGGGGTGCTTGCAAACTCATCAGTTGACAGAACTTGTTGGTTTGCCAAGCCACTTAATCCTACTAAGGTCAGCCGACACTAGGCAAAGGCAGGGCACACGATGGACCATCGCAAGGCAACACACACAACTATTCACACTCTGGAGCCAATTAGAACTAGTCTTGTCTTTGGACTGTGGGAGGAAACCAGAGTACCAGGAGGAAACCCACACAAAGACCAGGAAATAAATGCATAGCCCGAGAGCTCCAAATGCCAAAGTCTGGGACTCGAACCCAGGACCTTCTTGCTTGACCCATCACTTAATTTTATTCTTAATTTTATTCCTTCTCTGTAATGTGGCTCATTTTCTTGTGTTTCTGACTAGTGAAAATATGTCACCTCTGAATCTTGCTTCTCACATTCAAAGCCCTGCATAACCTTACTTCAGTGAACTCTTGACCCCTTATTCCCGCCTCTCGCTCTCTCATGTCATCTAGTAATAATCTATTTGATGTCCTACACACCAGACTTTCCACCCTGTGAGGCAGGTGATTCACTGCCATGACCCCAAACTTCCTCAACTTTTCTTCCTCAAACTGTCCGTGACTTCTCTTCTGTCTATGCTTTCAAATCAAAATTTCTTTTCAATTTCTATTCCTTCCTTTTTTTGTCCTTTTCCCATGTAAAGTGACCGTCAGATTGTGAAGGTGCTAGTAGTAGTAATAGTAATGGTAGTATTACAGCACTCGCTACACACTTCATTATTATAAATACTGTAAATTGACTATTGTTATAGAAACATTTTGTCATTCAATCATTTGCTAAACTACTTGCTCCTACTTGGGTCACAAGAGAGACTGGAGCCTATCTCAGCCGACTCTTGGCAAAGGCCTGCCTGAGAAGCTCCTGACCAGCGTACACACAATCAATCGCACTCACACCTAGGGGCAATTTGCATAAAGTGATTAGTCTGACGTGCATTGCGCTTGGAAACTGGAGTACCCGGAGGAGACCTTGCAAGCATGGGGAGAACATGCAAACTCCACATAAGTGCCCTCGACAAGCCTTGGACTCGAACTCAAAACGTTCTTGCTGTGAGGTGGACGTTCTACCGTGGAACCACTTCGCCACTGTGCTGCCCTGCTATAATTCAGCACTTCCAAAAGTTGATACTATCTCACAATGTTAAAGAATCCACAGAATTTGATTAGGATCGTCTCAAAAATTTACTGGAGTATTACTTGGGCCGTACTTCCAAATAAATTCATTATTGGCTCATAACTTTATATAAATTTGCTAACTAACAAACAAACCAATAAGCTGCCAAACATATCATCTCTTTGGTGGGGTAACGGTAACATTTTCCAACTAGCGCATAAATAGAAGCCTGAAACTTGCCTTGAATTTAGTATTAATAAAATAATTAAGTACAAAGACCAGTGTAAAGAATATCAAAGGGGTAATAAATTCCTCAAACTTCGAAACAAAATCAAAAACACACTGGCCAAATGTCCCGTGGAAGAAAGTGTGATCTGCTGTGGTTTGTGTAACAGTGAAGACTGCTCGCTCAGCGAGTGTCGGGGCTCTGCGCAGAGAGCGCGGCTCGGTGGGAGAAGAGCTTTTGACGTCATGGAAAGTTAAGTTCTCGTGGAACGCTGCGCTCGTCGCTGGGTCTGGAGCAGTGGGACGCTCTCTCACGCTGATTACTGATGCTTCAATCAGCTCCAATCTGTTTGCTTATGGGGGAGCAGACGTGCCTCTGACGTGAGGACCTGCAAGCATACGTGCTTGTGTGCGCACGTGGAACGGATGTGACTGAGTGTTCGTGTTAATATTAGACTTAGACGTACGTAAACAATGACACATAGAGGTTGCATTTATTTATTTTTTCGTTCAACAATTCAGAAAAAAAAAGGAGTCTTGGGATTAAAGCATTTCATCTGACCTCCTCTGACATGTCCATCTCCATATACACCACCACCAAAGCGAAAGCCTATTCAGAATAACTCCAAATCCTCATTCAAACACTTTTAAATATGAATCTGAACTGTAAAGTAAATGTAGGGATTAAGAGAGCTGTAAGGGTCGAGAGACCCTCAAAATACCAGAGATGATTGATCCAGGGCTGCTCTTTTGAGGGCAACATAACAAAAGGACAGTGTGTGTGAGGAGCATTTGAAGATGGATGGAGTGTGTAATCTGTCTTGTTTTTAAAGCTGGAAGACAAGGTATATATATAGTGGACCCTCTACTCAATATAAAAATGACTCGCAATGCTCTTTTATGTCGTCTCATCATCTCTTTGTCTGATAAATATTTAGCTATAGAAGGGTAAGTTTGGGAGGGGCAGTGGTGGTGTACCTGGTGGTAGGGTGCTGGATTACTGATCCCAAGGTCTGGGGTTCAAGCCCCACTATCAGCGGGATGTCACTGCTGTCCCCCCAGTGCAGCTAACTGGGTTATGAAATGCCGGCCATGTCTCTCACTGTCTGTAGTCAGAGGCACGTAAAAGAACCACTGCTGATTTTCATAGAGCTGCATAGCCATCAGCGTGTTTCTGCCCTGCGATGGCCTGCTGTCCAGGGTGTACTCTGCCCTCGACCAGAGTAGGCTGAGATGGGCGCCAGCCGCACCGCGACCCTAATTAGCACTAAGTGGTCCAGAAGATGAATGGATGAATGAGATGGGTAAGGGGTGGGTAAGGGGGTTGGTAAATATTCTGTGTAGAGCTTACATGTCTTCTGTATGCTTGCGTAGGTTCCCTCTGAGCGTTCCGGTTTCCTCCCATAGTCTTAAAACAGGCACTCGCTCACTCACTCACTCACTCGCCAAATCCTGCTAGAGTTGCATGGAGGCTGGGTGCTCTCTGAACAGCTTGCCAGACCATCGCAGAGCGGCACACACCCACAACCATTCACACTCGCACCTAGGGGCAAGCTGAAACAGCCAGCTAGCCTAATGTACATGTCTTTGGACTGTGGGGAAAAAAAACAGAGCACCCGGAGAAAACCCACTACGCCACCATGCCACCCTTTAAGACATGCACGTTGGAGTAATTGGAATGTTCTGGATTGCCCCGAAATGTGAATGTGAAAGGTTGTTTGTGTCTTGTTGCGTGTTATCCCAGCAATGGACAGGTAAGCTATTCAGTGTGTATTCAGTGCGCCTTTCTCCCAGAGTCCACTGGGATTTTCTCCAGTCTCCCCGTGACCCTAATTTCTGAAGGTGAAACTGGGAGGAAGTTACTAGAGACAAATTGTTTTCAGACATTTGACCTTGTTGTAACCTTAATCCTAATCCATTCATCTATTGGATTCAGTGATAATTCCATGTCAATGATTCAACCAGTCGTACTACAAACATTCGACCATGCTTTCTATCTGAACCATGCTCAAATGTTTCCTTCTGCTAAGAAACAGGGAACCATGGGCGCTGTGTATATATTGATTCTTTGCCGAAGATGAGACGGATCTCGCTGAATAACCCGAGACAGAACGTCTCAGAAATTTTCGACAGAGCGCACAAGAAAAGCAAACATGAGAAAAAGCAAACTAAAATCAAACTGGCATGGTTAATTTTGACATATTTAATTGATTTAAGCATTGAGTTAGTGGGGTGGATAATCTCTAGGAACGGCACAATCTGATTGGACCGCTATCAGAAGACTAAAAACATTATCCCGAGTAGATAACGCATGAACTATAATGACAGTTACTGTTCATTCATTCATTCATTTTCTGAACCGCTTATTCCTAATTAGGGTCGCGGGGAGGCTGGCACCCATCTCAGCCGACTCTGGGCAAGGGCGGGGTACACCCTGGACAGCTCGCCAGGCCATCGCAGGAACGACAGCTACTAGTTTGCTACAATCAATTAGAGCAACATCACTATAAAATGGAAAATTAATATAATAAATCTTGTTTAAGTTTGTTGTTGTGTTTACACATAGTATATACTAAAGCACCTTTACTGTGAACTCTGAAAACGTAGGCTAAGTAGTTGCATGTAAAATGTAAATATATAGTATTAAAAAAAAATCCCGTTTTAGTTTGCCTTTCTTTATGTTTTCACCTAGTATATACTTACACTATTAAAGCGAGTTAAAGGGAGGCCGTTACGTAGCTCTGCACCTGCCCATGCATTCATACGGAGCTTACCTCATAATTGTCTGTCATAATTTTTTGTATTGTAAATGTAGGAAATTAAAAACAGTCTTATTTTAGTGTGTTTTTTGTTTATGCTCCCATGTAGTATATACCAGAACTCGGCTCAGTGGATGTCGTTAAATAAGATAGTCTGTTCAATTTAATGTCTACAGGATGAGTATTCTCTGGCATCCATTTCATCTTCAGCACATAATTATTAATTATACAAACTGTATATACTCTGTATACATTTTCTCTAAATTTTTGCTCTAATGAAAGCATAAATCTCCTGCTTGTGTAACTTCTGTCCCATGTCTATTCCCTTGATTTTCTTGATCTCATGTCTCTACTTTGCCTTGTAGTTGTATCTGTATCTGTATCTGTATCTGTATCCGCCCTGTGATGGCCTGGCGAGCTGTCCAGGGTGTACTCTGCTCTCGCCTAGAGTCGGCTGAGATGGCCGCCAGCCTACCCGCGACCCCAATAAGGATTAAGCGGTTCAGAAAAATGAATGTATGTATCTGTTTATCCTTTATCTGTTCATTCTAAACAATACATTCACATTTGATACATCCCATTGTACTTCGCCAAAACTGCCAAAGAACATCAATGTCTACCTCGATCCACGATAAATTTCTCCCTAAATCTTTCTATTTGGGCCCGAGGATCCTTTTAAATCCAAAATCCCTGCGCTTGTCTCATCAGTGCTCTCTTTTTTTTCCATCTCTCTAGTTTGCTTTGCCATCCTATCCATCTATCTGTCTCGCTCCCCCCGTCTATCCCTATCTGTCTCTCTCCAGTTCAATAGCACTGCTTTCCTATCTCAGACTTTAATAACTTGAGCTGTAAGGCATCGAGGTTCAATGCGCTCTGTTCAATAAACGGACGGGGGCCCCGGCGTCCCTGTTCCTAATATACACACGCTCTTTAGGCTGATATGAGGCCTGAACAGAACCCACACACAATCACACACACACACGAATGCATGCTTAGAGCTTCAAACAGCATCGCTCAATATCATTGGAAGACACAGGGCTCGATATCTACCTGTAGAGAAACATGACGTTCGTTTTAAAGTGCTCGATAAGTGAGTGGAGTGCTATCAGGGCCTTCATCAGGCTGTGCTGAGGCTACACTCCGCCGCCGCCCTCCACAGAGTTTGGAGAACATCTCATTAAAACTTTACATGCGAGTATGCAGCGGTCTTCTAGACATTTGAAAATCACCTACCAGCAAGCCTACATGCACACATTTTTAATGTTTTATTTTTAAAATTAATGGTTTTATTTTATATAAGCACCTGCAAGTGTATTTTATATGTTTAATTTCTAATAAGTGTGCACAAGCAGGAAAGGAATGAAGTGTACTTTCTGCTGGGATTGGGAAACCGCGGATTTGTGGTGTAGCAGCGGCGCCCTCGGCTGGACACAAACAAAATCTGCAACTTTTTTCCTCTGTTTTTCCTTGTTTTCTCACTCACTCACTTCCTAAACCACTTACCCCTACTAGGGTCCCGGAAAGGCTGGAGCCTCTCTCAGCCGACTCCAGTCTATTGCAGGGCCAACACTCACACAGACACACACATTCATTCACACAACACACAATCAGCCTAACGTGCTTGTCTTTGGACTGTGGGAGAAAACCAGAGTACAAGGAGAAAACCCATACCGAACCCGGGACTAGATCCCAGGACCTTTTAAATGTGAGTCAGATGAGCTAAACACTACACCACAGATAAATTGTGCTCTTGTGGAGGGATGTTTTTTGAAACTATTATGGAAGGAGTCTCCAGTGTCAGCCCTCTGTAACAAGTAACAGTAACAGTAACAGAACTCCGTTCCACACTGCGTCATCGCCCCACACATACATCACACTGTTGATTAGTTTATACTTATAACTGACGTGCTACTCCCTTCCCCACTTCCATGACTCCTTTGCCGCCCCTCTATTCTCTATTTTCTTTCCTAATCTTCTTCTCTGCTCTAGGACATGCACTTCGGTGCCTGATTAACAGATTCCTGATCAGTCTCTTAGTTCACGGCTGAACCCAGCGATCCCGCGTTAATTACTCACCAGAATAATAACAATACTGCCGTAAGCCTCACTTATCTTCTGAACATGATCTAAAATAAAAGCTTTTCACGAGGCCTTGCCGATGCCATCGTGAAATACAGATCGTTTACGTTCGGCGCTTAATCAGAGCATGCTACCGTCAGCTGCTTGAGAGAATTCTGCAGCTGTGTTATGGTATATGCTATAGTTAAGTTTTGTTTTTTGTTTTTTCCTGAATTCTCACAGGAAACCTGCTTTCAATAAAATAACCCAGCTGCCAGTCCCGGCCTGGAGGTTTATTGTACCTGATTCGCCTCCAAAGCTAATTAACAAGGCATTCATGAGCTAAATTTAGCCTGTCATGCTGGGCCACATAGCAAACATTATACAATCCTCATCAGTGTAATTAAGAAAGTGAGATCCCCATACCCTGCAAAAGATTCAAAAACGGACGGATAACACACCACAACCTTTCGGATTTTGCCCAAAGATCCAACCCGACGTTTTCTGATCTCTTCCAAACAATACCAAACATGGCACGACAGTTGCTGCTGGTGATCTGTCATGATGCAGGACATCAGCATTCTCAAATCTGATTGGGCAGACACATAATATAAGGGGGGTGGTCCTTATTATTCACGAGTGTGAATCCCAACGCCGCAGCCATCCATGCCGGGAGCCCGATTTACGAGGTAAACTGGCCGTGCTCTTAAGGTGGGAATCACAGTGACACAAATCAGGGGTTTCATATCTACAGCATTATCAGCAGTTTAAATCCTACTATTCTAGTGTTTACTCACTCACTCATTTAGCAAGCCCCCTAACCGTACTAGGGTCGCGGCAAAACTGGGGCCTATCTCAGCCGACATTGGACAGCTTGCCAGAGTGTCGCAGAGTACCACACACAATTCAAACGTGCACTCTAGGGCAATCTGGAACAGCCAGTTAGCCTAATGTGCATGTCTTTGGACTGTGGGAGGAAACTGGAGTACCTGGAAGAAACCCACACCACCCGCAGGGAGAACATGCAAACTCCAAATAGAAACGCCCTTGCTGTGACGCAAATGTAATAGCCACTATGCCACAGTGCCGCCATATTTTAGTGTTTGGTATCTAATTGGTAGTTTCATGTTGTGGAATACTAGCCCTCAACCCAGGGTATGTGCAAGACTATAGACTCAAGAATGCTGTTCCCATGCTCTTCATTTCAACCGTCGGACTGCTTAAACCTACTTAGGTTGCAGGGATTCATTAATTCATTTTCTGAACCTAATTAGGGACATCTCGGACGACTCTGTGCGAGGGCGGAGTACACCCTAGACATCTCGCCACAACATTGCAGGAGCTGCGGGGAGGGTGTGCATATCTCAGCCTACACTGGGTAAAGGTGGGTTACACCCTGATGTCTGTCCCCCTTGCCGCCACTGAATCAAATCTATCTGGCGACCTTTAGGTCCCAAACCCGCTTCTCTAACCATTAGGCCACGGCTTCCCCCCATTATCGTGTTATATTAAGTCACAGGAATTAAAGCCGTTTGAATTCGAGTCTTTCAACAGTACAGCTTAAACCATCAAGTGTCTGTTCATTGAGTATAAAAGATGTCAACACGGAAGCTCGTTGTTCAGAGAAAAAAAAAAAAAAAAAAAGAATGACTGAAGCTCCTCCTTCTCTGGATTCAAGTGCTTGTGAATAGACTACGACAATCGAATATAATATGTTTTATATAATGCATTGCCAAAATGGTAATTCCTTTTCAAATACAACGATCCGCCTAACCCCAACACCCCCCCTACCCCCTCCCCCAGTGAAAGTGGCGACAGTGTCTTTATCAGATTCTCCGTGCTGAGTTTGTACTCCTCAATAAGCTGTCTATGAGCTCAGACACACAATGATAGCGGGACTGGTTGAAAAGCAGACTGAGATAAGAAAACAGCTCTTTACAGAATAACAACAAAAACCCCTGTGGAAGGGAGGAGGAGAAGGAAAGAAAGAGGGATCGAATTTGAACAAATGAAAAACGATGAATGATGAATAAACATTTGAACATATAGCTAAATCCTAGTTACGGTAATGAAATAAATCTCGTACCTATTGCCCAGGACACACTAGTGAATCATTGTGGGGAACATTCATCCCTCCTGACAATTATTAAAGGTGGTCAAATTTTATCGCAGACAATTCTATCCAATTTCTATAACTTGCAATTTGGTATTTTGCCATTTTGCTCCCATTAGCTAGCAAAATATCCAGAAACCTAACCATAGAACACCATATGCCCCTGCTGAACATATCATTCCAGAATTAGTCCCCCTTTGCTCCCTCCTATCTTCTGGGTAGGAGGGAGAATTTGTGTCCCTTCAGCCACAGGAGTACTGGTCAGGTCAGACACTGATGGCGGATGACGAAGCCTGGGGTGCGATCAGTGTTCCAGTTGATCCCAGAGGTATTAGGTGGGGTTTAGGCCAGGGTTTTGTGCAGGCCTCTCAAGTTTAAATCTTTCAGCTCAAATCTTAGCAAACCATGTCTTCAGGGAGCTTGCTTTGTGTGAGGGGCATGGCCGTGCTGGAACAGGTTTGGGGGAGATTTACATATGGGTGTGATATTCAGGTAGTTCTTCCCATCAAACAGCATCTACCAAGTGTGTGAGGTCAAGGCTAGCATGCAAGGTGGGGAAAATGCTGCTCATGCTATAGCACGGAAAGTTTAATATTTTTTATTATTATTATTATTGGCTTGTGAAATTATGTTAATGGGAAGTATGACCGTCCCTCCCAATTTCACTTTCTTGGACTTGCGACTGTGGCTGTCAGTGGCATTGTTGGCATTTGGAACTCAGAAATCTTATAAAAAAATTTATAAAAAAAAAAAAAACAGGGTCTGTTAAAAGGCTAACACTGGGTTTTCTTGTCACCACTTTACATTAGCCTATTCTTCGTTTATTTGTATCACCTGTCTTGTTAGTTTAATTATTCGTTTAACAAGTTCTTGTTCCGTGTTCCTGTTATGTTTCGAGTTGTTTCACTCAAAGAAGGTTTTTTTTTTATTTTGTTTTTTTTAATGGTACCCATGCCAGTCAACAATACAGTAACAGCCAGTCAGCATCAACTTAGTGAGCGCAGCAGCCTGGATTTCCACTTGTGGGCATGCACAGACACAGGGCAACCATCCAAGTCATGTTCCGTGTCTATGGTGCTCCTCCCAGGAGCTCTGCTATAAACTTAATAGTGGCTCAGGACAAACAAAGTGGCACTATAATGCATAAAGAGAGTAGCAGGGTTTACAAGCTTTAGGTCTTGAAAAGACATTGCTATGAACTACTTTCCGTTACAGTTCCAGGCTTAAGCCCTTTAGGAACCTGGTTCAAAACATATTACATTTATTCACTTGATAGATGGCCTTATCTACAGTGTGGTCCAAGTGTACAGCCGAACAATATGAGTGTTAAACACCTTACTCGAGGGCCCAACAGTAATTTCCTGGCAGTTCAGGAAACTAAACCCAAAAGCATGCACCTTACCCTTTGGCTCCCACTGCCTGAATGTATGAGGGAAGGGAAAGAACAACAATAGCATGTTTAGGATGCTTTAGGATGTATAGCATGTATTCTTAAACCTAATGGTTAATTAGGGCAGCAGTTAGCGCAGTGTAATTTGTATTATCTTAATTACTGGGGCCAATTACTTTTGTTTCTTATTCGCAGGAATCTTATCCTTGGGGTACTTGTGCCTCAATGGGTTACTGATTGAGGGTTCAAGCCCCAGCACTGACCAAAACCTAAACTTGATTGGTTCAACCTAAACACATCGACTCCACACAGAGGTACGAAAAAGAAGATTAAGGAGTAGTAGCAGTATTAATATATTTGCATGTAGGATGCACAAATAACAAGCTTTATTACATTTCGTGTGAGCTATATATTGTTCCTGATATTATTACCAGACATTTGAGAGCTTAAATGATCTCTAATTACTTCATCTTCAAGTTAGACAGAGCATGTGTGTGTCCAAAGTTTCGAAAGAGGGAAGTTTTTAAATCCAAATTCAAATAAATTTGTCATTCAGGTAACCTAACCTAATGAGGATCTGACATTATATATGCCAGTTGGTGCCACGCGGAAGTTCAGTGAACGTGTGTTCGCTCCACCAGTCATTTTATTCTCATGTTCAACAGCTAGAAATGAAAAAAGTGTCCCTATAACACTATAGCTAATGGCTGATGCTGTGCCGGTTAAATAGACCTCCCTAATGAGGCTATGTTTTCAGCGTGGTTTGTTTGTCTCCCTGTAAGCACGGCTGTGCGAAACCAACTAACCCAATTTCCATAAAACTTGGTGGAAGGATGTAGCATGGTCCAAGAAGAGCCCAATAAACCTATTAATTTATTTTCCCGTTCATAGACAGTGAGACGACCTTGATGGCCATCCTTGCGTTTGACATACACCTTGAAATCCAAGAGATGGAAATAATGCTGAACTGCTAAATCCAACTACGGTCACGGGGAGGATGAAGCCTATCTCAGCCGACTCTGGGTGAAGGTGCGGTACACCCTGAACAGCTCCATCGCAACAAACACCCAACCATTCACACTTGCACCTAGGTGCAATCTGGACCAGCCAATTAGCCTAATAATGTATATAATAATGTAAATAAAGTTTTGGGACTGTAGGAGGAAACCAGATTACCTGGAGGAAACCCAGCTCAGTCGGTGATCTCTGAGTGCTCTTTTAGTTTTTTTGACATAGCAAGAACTCAAACAGGACACACAGCTAAGCCGTGACAATATTTGCATTTGAGGGAGAAAAAAAATCAATACATTCTGGATGTGTTATTTGAGGAGACCACAAACATGTGAAAGCCATGAATGAGCCTTTTTGGCCTGAGGGTATCTGGGGTGGAGCGGAGATTCCCTGGCAGCGCTAACTGGATTGACTTTTAACTCCAGGACTCGGCCTCTGAGGAACAACACAGCACACAGAGCAGCACTCATGCATCCCCGATCCAAAAAATCCAAAGAACGGAGAGGAACAGGGAGAGAGAGAGGAGAGAGGGGGAAAGAAAGTTTTCTGTGTCTGGTAGCCTTCCTGTCTCAGTGCTTAGCTTCTCCATTATTAATGCACTTGGGTTCAAGAAAAATACTGTATTATTGGGCTCAGGACTGGTGTACAGCAACAGCACAGCTGGGTTCAAGATTTATATCAGACTAAAACATGACAATACATTCTCCTTTCATTGCTTTTTAAATATATATTTAGAATTATTTTTTGAAAAAAAAAATTTATCTTTTTTTTGTTGTTGTTTGTGTATTTTATTAATGCAATTGTTCTTTTATTACTTATTTGTTTGTTGGAATTTACTTTTTTTTCCTACCAGGGTTTTATTTTTTATTATTATTTTTTTTGGTCATCCATGTTGTTTTTTTGTCTGTTTATGATTTGCCTTTTTTCCTGTTTTTTCTTTCTTTCTTTCTTTTTTTGCTTCTGTACTTCATTTTGCTCTATTTGATTTTTTCCCCTCATTTTTGTTTTTTGTGATCTATTCTAATGGATTCCAGTTTTGGCTTCTTCCTTTTTTTCTTCTGCTGAACTTTATTTTGTCTCTCACTTGCTCGTTTGCCAAACTGCTTACTTCTACTAGAGTTGCAGAGAGAGTGGTGCCTATCCTGGCCGACATTTGGCGAAGGAGGGTTACACCCTGAACAGTTCACCTGACCAGCGCAGGGCCAACCCCCCCCCCACAAACACACACACACACACACACACACACAACAATTTACATTCACACCTAGGGGCAATTTGGAAACTCGGAGGACACCCACACAAGCACAGGGAGCACATGAAAACTCCATGCAGAAAGGCCTGAGCCCGGGACATAAACACGGGACCTTCTCAGTGTGAGGCAGACATTTTTTTTTGTTTTTGTGGAATGTCATTTTAGCTTCTTGTTTTCATTGTTTCTGGAATTTTCCCTCTTTAATGTTTTTGTTCTGCATTCCAACAGGAATATGCACATTCTAATCATTAACCTCAAACGTGTAATCACAGAGCTAGTGCATTTCTGTTAGCTATCTCACCAACACTAGCTTACCGACCTTACTTAGAACATTTTTGTGATACTCATACTAGCACGTGAGATTCTGAAATGTGAGATTTGGTCCCTCATGGGACAGTCATATAATCAAATAAACTGAGAGATAAAACATGGCTGCACATGAAAGCGTGGATTCAACCCACCAGCCTCAACTGACCTGAAACAAAAGGGAAAATGGCAGTTACGAGAGCAGTAGCTGTATTAATAACAGCCTCTAAAACAGGACAGGACTCACAGCAATCTTACTCGCTATAAGAACAAGTCATCATTCTGATAAATTAACTCCTCGCAGCACTGACACCTCAAACATTTCATATTTTATCCGATGGCGCGCTGAAAGAAAAGTTCGAGCCAAAATAATGAGTGGAAATGACTTACTGTACTGACAGACCATAATTCACAAACATATAACAAATATATTTAGCAAAGTCTGCTTCAGAAGAATCTATACTCAATTTGTGTGTGTGTGTGTGTGTGTGTGTGTGTGTGTGTGTGTGTGTGTGTGTGTGTGTTTAATCCTGTCCAAAGATATGAGCAATTATCAGAACAGCAGAAGCAGGAGGATAAGAAGTTGTCGAAGGATTAAGCCTGATAATCCTGAGAAGGGACTGCGGACTCACACTCTCTTCAACTCCCCAAGAACACACACACACACACACACACACACACACACA
>JAOUQZ010000035.1:34199182-34210110 GCA_028564935.1 Neosilurus hyrtlii
AGGTCTAGACAGCCAATCAGATTTCAAGCGTTTAGATATTAGATATCCATGGATGGAGCATCCGGGGTTGAGAATAGCTCATCATCACCACGAACCAAGCAAACTACAGTACCAGTCAACAGTTGGGCCACCCCTACTTTTTTTTATATGAACTTTTGAGTGGTACTGTAGGTCATATAGCTCCATTACCCATAAGTGATGGAGATTCAAATCCCACTGCCAAGCTATTCAACCCTAGAACAAAAAGTGTGACTCCATTCCACCATTACTTCCCACAATACATCTGTAGTCCTATATATATATATATGTATAGTTTACATCCCAGCACCACAATCCAGCCACTGTTAGACCCTTGAGCAAGACCTTTAACCCTCAAACGCTCACTTATTTCCTGTCTCACTTTGGATAAAAGCAGATGGTGAACTCCTGATTCTTCTCATGTTTTAAGGGCACTAATGGATCATAAGTCTTGCAGGCGTCCTCAGTTAATAGATTTAAACAGTATGTTGTTTAGCCTGAGGCATTAGCTGGTGATCAAAGAGCGTAAGCTAAGTCCTTGCTATCTGTTTGTCCCAGCTTCATGGGCGCAGTGGAGGCTCAATGGTTATAAGCATTAAATCACTTATCAGGAGGTTGAGGGTAAATTTCAAGTTTTTATTGAATAAAGCCTTTGTATTATGGCTGACCTTCCATTCAGACCCCAACTTTCTAACTAGTTGCGATACGCAAGTCAATTACTTTACTGTAGGTGGCACGATGGCGTAGTGGTAAGCATGTCTGCCTCCAGGCCAGGAGGTCCCAGGCTTGGCAAGGGTGTTTCTGTGCGGGGTTTGCGCGTTCTCCCTGTGCCTCCGGATACTCTGGTTTCTCCCCTAGGAGTCATCAGAGATGCATGCATCCTGAACCTGCATGACCCAAGTGGGATTAAATGATTCAGAAGTTAATACCTAATTTCTCTCCACTGTAATGTGCTATACATGAATAAAGACTCTCCTCTTCTTTCTTTTAATTGCGCTTCAGCTTGCCGTACACCAGGGGGCGATAGATAACTCCGCCGTTACTCTGAGAACAACTCATAAACCACGAAGAAGAAGAAGCAGCACCAGTGATAGAAGAAGAAGAAGAAGAAGAAGCCTTTGTTTACATGCATGCTAGCTTATCGCTAATAATATAGCAATCTTACCTTATTTAAGGTAAATATGTCTTATTTGGAAGATTTTAAATAAATAAGTACATTATTTTATATTTTTATATTTTACTTCACATTATAATTGCAGTAACATTTGATTTTTGTTTGATATAAAGGGATTGAAATCATTTTTAGCTAAAAGCTAGCATACACTTATATGAAATACTCAATGAGTTTCAGTTAACTGATAGCTTCACTTTATAACTTTAGCTGTAATCTATGTTATCTTTAGTGGAAGAACATTTTGTTAATCCTAAATATTTCCAAACCTGACCTGGACTGTCAGTGTATGAAACCTGGATGAGAATTAGCAATCACCTTCCTATTCTTAACTTAAAGGTACAATGCTGTATTGTTATTAATATCTTGCTTGTACAAATAATCTGGAAGATGTGTAGCATGTGACTTAAAAAAAAGGAACTAAGCTGTTGTTTTAGCAAAAGTTAGTTAAATCAGCAACGATAAGTCCATTTGGAAAACTGATTTCTGGGCCGGAATAACTGTTGATGTTTGGGTACGCCTGCTGTCAATCAGTTTATCGACACTTGAAGTGACAAGTGATCATACAAAGACTGTGATCGCCAGAGGCAACATTTTTTCAAGTGATGCGAAGGGAGCAGGCGCAGAGTTCAACTAAGCTGAACTTTCACGGGAATGATTCACGCGATAACAAATCAGAACATAACGATCCCATTGATTGACAGATGGCGCCAAACACTGAGTTCCCCCCAAGAAACTTTTCCGGTGTAAAATAGACGATGTCGCGTACAGATTCGTATCGCGTGTGTGAATGCATCTTTCATATGGAAGCATACTCGTGCCACCAACTGTATTTTACAGTTGACGCACTGATTTTCAGTTCACAGGAAATCGTGTGTGTGTGTGTTTGTCTGTCCACAGTTCACGAGTGTGCTCTGGGTCTTAGTGGACTGCGGGCAGACAAACACGAACTGTTTTCCGAACATCTCGCACAAGGTCAGAGGATGCTGTTTGCCCACTCCGTCTTTAAAAATGCATCCATAATACATCCTGGCAAAGACAGAATTGGAAATCTGATTCGTCTTCATGACTTTTAATTGGTGCCACTCGAAAGGTCGGTGAACCGGTCATTTCCCCGTGTGTAAGGACTAATTGTATGAAAGAAAAAAAAAATCACAAATGACATCTGAGACAAAATGGATGACATGAATGCATGCTCTATTGTGTGTTCTGTCTCTGTTGTTAACAGTTTTTGTTTTGCTTTATTTTATTTTATTCTATTTTGATGTTCTGCACCTTACACACACACATATATAACTACTATTTGTTCCTTTGAAGCAATGCAGCTGTGAACTGGGTATCTACTGAAGGTTCTACTGAAATTCCAACTTTGCTCACAAAAAGACAAATAAATACCCGTAAGCATCCAAGTCCACCATTACTGTTTCTGTTGGGTGGGGAAAACCCCCAAAAAACTAATCTTACATAATGCAAATTTATTTATTTATTTGTTTGTTTGTTTGTTTGTTTATTTTATGAAGGACATGGAAAGTCCAGTTTGGCATCTGTCTCTGAAGCTTCACGACAGGCCGAAGTCCGTGCTGCCTTTCCCAGAGGATGTTGAACCTGGAAGCTACATGGTGGCCACCATAAAACAGCTGGTCTCAGCTCAGCTACCAGACTCGCTGCCAGATCCAGAGCTCATAGGTTTGTCTTGTTTTGCATTGACTAATGCTTGATGCTGTGAGGGGGGAAAATTATTTTTTAATGATTTGCATATTTTTGCACTTGTACCACGTGTAGAAGTTTGCGAGAGTTTCCAAGTAGTTCTAAATGTTTTTCTTACTTTCTTTTTTCTTTCTGTTAGAGCTGGTGCACTGTGGATGTAAACTTAAAGACGACTTGACGTTAGATTCCTACGGGATCAAATCTGGGTCCACGTTGCACATCTTAAAGAAAGTCTGGCCTGAACCTGAGGTCAAGCCTGGTGAGTTGATCATCATCCATCATTTACCATCTGTTGTTGTTAGTTTTTTTTTTTTAACTTGAGGAAAAAAACTTGAAATCATTACAGTATTGAGTTATAAAAGTATTACTGGCAACCACAAAACAGATATATGCTGTAACCCAATGGGACAAACAACAAGATCACAATAAATCCACTTGTTTCACTGACAGGCTCCTCATGTTATGACACTGAAAAATATACATGGGTGTCTGTTTACCTCAATATGAAACTGAAGACAATTCTGTTTCTACACTCATTGTTTTTACCTTTCTCTTCTTCCTCTCTCTGACGCAACGCCCCAGTACATGAAGTCGATTATTTGATGGGAGCTGTTTTCTCTTTCCGAAATAAAAAGTCATGTAGAATTCATGAATAAGTTTTAGTTTTTTTTTGTTAATGACAAAAACCACATAACAAATTCTGCATGAGTTCTCCAGTACATCTCTCTGTTAGTGGTTGCCAGGTATAGCAAATTTAATACCGGACAAATTTAAATAGAAAATTTAAAGCAGCAAAAGGGAACGTAGGGCCCAGGACCTGAGTTTTTCTTTAACCTGCTGAATCCACAGTTTGAAAATATGTAAGAGAAACACAGGAATGCTGAACAAAAAAAATCACAGGGCTTTACTGACTCCCATGAGGTGGTTTTTCAGATGATCCGATAAAGATATTTCACAAAAACTGACTTGGAAACATCACAAAGGGAGAAATCCCAGCTATAATCTCATCACACCACTCAACATAATCACAACCCATTCTCAATTGTCGTCGTCATCATCATCATCTGCTAAATCCGGGGCCGAGCTTCTCATTCTTAGTTGTGTGCTGTCTAATTTTTTTCTTTTGTTTTTGCGCAAAGTTACAACAGAAACACGGCCGCTACGTACCGACGCTAACAAAACAAAACAAGGAGAATGGCAGTTTAATAAAGAAAATCCTGTTGGAGTGGTGTATATAAGGGTTATGGGCCTAGAATCTAGTTTGCATTGTACATAATGTTATAACAATTATTATTATGTGACCCTCCAGCGCAAAATTAGTGAGAACTCACATGACCCAGGTAAGCGGCTCACAGAATAACGTCATCTTTCATTTCCCTCTTATGTCCTAATTCTGCGTGCTGTTAGCGGCTAGCGTGCACGTGGTTCAGGAGTTCAATCCAAAGCTAGTTTTAGTCTGTACAACACACTGTATGAAATTGTCATCTCCTAACGGATATGTACACTCTAAAACTAGTTTAGAAACCCCCAACCCCCCACAACCCCACGTGCACGCTAGCCGCTAACAGCGCGCGACATTAGAACATAAGCGGCCTCCAAGTAGGAAGTGGGAAATGAAAGATGAGGTTATTCTATGAGCTGCTTAACTGGGTCATGCGAGTTCTGTCTGGTTTTGTTCTGGAGGGCCACATATTAATAATGTGGGTTTTTTTTGTTTGTTTGTATTTTAAATAAATGCTTTACTTTTGACCAACACAGAACCAGTGAACCGAAGTGCTGCAGCGAGAGAGTTTCGACTGCTTCAGGCTGCCATGCACTCCAATGCAGCTTACAGAGAAGCAGTAAGTAATAATAATAATAATAATAATAATAATAATAATAATGATAATGGTATAAAGATTTAGAGTAGAAAAAGTTCCAATCACTCAGACATTCATTCTAATTACAACAGTTATATACTGGCATGAGAAATATCACCACAGGGTTCCCAGATATGCGCTTACGCCAGAGGTTCACATGAATGGACACGATAGGTTCTTCCTGTCGTTCCATAAGCAACTTGATGGTTCGACGCTCACTGGGGCTCCGTGCCACATGGGAGTTCCGCTAGTAATAATAGGCTTCATTTGTATTGCAACTTTCTTACAAAAATTTAGTATAGAATGTAAAGTTAAAAATGAAATAAAAACACTCAATCTTTAAAAAGAAAAAGTTAATAAATACGCCAAGAAATAGTTATTTCAAAGAAATAATAACGATTACCTCTTCCAGGAGGTTGTGTTCATCTGCGTTTGTTTTTCTGGTTGTTTGTTTGTTTGTGCCCAAAAAGTTATGCATGGATTTGGATGATTTGTTTTTCTACTGTGGGTTGTGGTATAAGTGATAAGCCATTAAAGTTTGGAGGTTATCTGTGAATGGGATCATGTTGGGGGGAAAAAAAACCCCAAAACATCCCGAAATCATGAAAAATACCCATTTTGTTATAATATGCCAAACTGTTCATCAGACGCCCACTAGAGGGAGACATTTCATTATACCTATGACAAGTTATAATCATTTGTGCTCTGGTTAGGGTGTGTGGACTCTAACCCAGGCTAATTTCTAAGAGTATACAGAGTCAGAGAGACATACTGTAATCAGTACGCTGTACTCACTGTATACAAGGTATATGCAAACAATGTTTATGATATATTTGTGAACAATTTATTTAGGTTCATAGCTTTTTTTTTCTTTTTCCTTCTCAGGTGTTTAAGATGCTGAGCAATAAAGAGTCTTTGGATCAGATCATAGTGGCTTCACCTGGACTTAGCTCAGACCCTATAGCATTAGGCAAGTCTTAAACCTCTCTCTCTCTCTCTCTCTCTCTCATATAAAGCTGATTTCTTATGCATACTGTATACTGGTTTTGTAGGGGTACTACAAGATAAGGATCTGTTTGTGCAGTTCACAGACCCCGGTCTACTTGATGTGTGAGCTGTTGTTGTTGTTATCGTCATCGTCTCATAAAATCCAATCATTTGAATACTTAGTCGTTTGTGTCATTATGATAAATGCTCCCCCTGTTCTGCCTGCAGGTTGATCCGTTCTCATCCAGCGCTGGTTAACGCCATCATTCTGATCCTCCACTCTGTGACAAGCAGCATGCCCGGCCAATCAAATGCAAGCTCCTCCCACAGTGCCCCTGCTAGTTCCTACAGTGAAATGCCAGGTCAGTAGCAATGTAGTTTTAAATGAATGGGATGAGTATAATTTGTGATGTAGTATGCAAATAAAACACAATGACTGACCGGTGTGATGCGGAGCCCCTCCGAATCGATTATATAAAAGTTTGTAACATATTTTTTTTTTTGTTTGTTTGTTTTTCCACAGGAATCTTACAGCGATCGCATTTTTATACTTCCTATCTGTTCATTATTACGTTTAGTGTTTACTTCTCTTCCTCATATAGTTCAAGATCATTTTAACCAGATGCCAATATGTTCATCAGATGCCCACTAGGGGAAGACATTTCATTATAACTATGGCAAGTTATAATCATTTGAGATTATACACGATACTTAGTGTATAATATGTGACTCATTTAACAAAGATTTAAAAAGAAAATGGTAATTTTGTCAATATTTTGCTGTTACACAAACATGATGTCATTTAAAGTAAAGTTCATCAACACATTTACGTGTGCAGTACTTTAATGTAAACCTTGCATTTTGACTTAGATATTCTCATTAATATTAAAACTGCTGTTATAGAAAATGAATCAACACCTTCTGACCAATCAGATTTGAGAATTCACCAGCACTGTGGTGAAATATGGGTGAGTGATATTTGGGTATTTATGGCTTCGCTTCTTATTCTGTCTGTGATAGGAGGATTTCTGTTCGAGGGCATGTCTGATGATGACGATGATTTCCAATCTGTAAGTCATTTTGCTGTTTTTTTAAATTGTACCTGCAATCGTACCTGATCGTTCAGATGGACAGTAAAATATTAGCAACACTTCCAATCCTCTGTATTTGTTTAAAGTGAAATGAAAGGCAAGCCTTCCAGACTCTCCTGTTACACGGGAACACGTGTGTATTTTCATTATCAAGTGATTTTTACTTACCTTTTTCGAAGCAATCTGCAACCTGACCCTGGATATGCGCAGGAAGATTCATATCAAGGTTTTAATAATTGGTGAATTGCTGTGGTATAACAGGATTAAAAGACTGCGGGGTGAAGGAACGTCATTTTATTGGTGCAGCATGCCCTGTTATGTATGATTAGTTACATACTGGAGCTTTATAATGTGTACTTTATGCTAGAACTTAAAACTCTGGAGTTCGTCGAATTATTTGAGCACTGTGGGCTTGGTGTTTTGTTCTAGGGAAGTCGTGCAGGGTCGTCCCAGCGCCCGAGACCTCCAAACAACCTGAGCAGCGGTGGAGCTACAGGGCCTCGACCTATCACTCAGAGTGAGCTAGCTACAGCACTAGCATTGGCTAATACACCAGATAGCAGTGCGGTCACACCCATTCTGGGGAGCCAAGTAAGTGTGCTAGCATGCGCACATGATTGGCTGATTGGAAAATTACATGAATGAGCAGTCGAGGTTCGTGGGTGCACATGCCGCTTTTATCACCTCGTCCTTCTCTGTCTCTGCAGGACGTGTCTACTAGCGGCTCTTCAGCAGCAGCAGCAGCAGCAGCAGCAGGGACTCCTGTCACTAGCAGTGTATTGAGTCGAGCACTACAGCAGGCACTGGAGGCTTCCGGAGTGACCCCTCTGCAGGTGAAACACACACACACACACACACACACACACACACACACACACACACACACACACACAGTCTGCACGGCAACACACCCCTGCTGAGACCTGTGTACTTCTCTGCGGTGGTTTCAGTAAATGTCCCACTGACCTTTCACATCTGCATGAATAGAGTCGCATCTCGATCAGAACAAGACATGACACGACGCACACACACATGCACGCTTCACACACTTTATTTAAAAGTTTATTCCAACTGGAATCAAAGAACCCCACTAGCTTGAAGATAAACACTGAACAATGACTCAAGCAGGTAAACCCAACTACATACAACACAGTAATAACAATGTAATAATATATAATAACACAATAATAATATCAGACGTTTTTATTTTTGAGTAAATCTAATGAGGTCATGATGACTACTCATGATTTGAAGATTTTATATACAAAGTTTTTTGGGTTTACTTGGAAAATATGTAGACACCTTACATAATTTTGAGAAAATAAATAAATAAAACCAAGTATAAAGTTTCCTAAAGATGTTGCATACACGCAGGAGGCAACAAGCCACCATGCAACGCCAGAGATCGCCAGCAAAAAGAACGACGAGAGGCGAAATTTTCTCGACCGATGAACTTGTGCCAACCAATCAGAGCTTAAATAGTACCGGTATAGGTTATAATTTGTGCGTATATAATACGTTTAAGCGATACAGACAATTATTTTGACCTAATTGACCATCAAATGACCAAAACTAGTAATTTTATCCTGTTGATTACTAGCGAGGGCTGAACTGTGTGGGTAAGCAGTTGTTCTTTCACGTTTCCACGTTGGGCAGGCTTGACGCCTCTTGTTAAGACAGTAAGACGTCACTTTCTAGTGACTCTGAGGACGAGAACGCTGCCAGAGATGAGCGTGACGTTGAATCTAAAATGGCTTATGCAGCTAAGGTCTTGCCGACTCGCCTTTCCTGTCGTCAGTTGAACAAAAAGAAATGTTTTCTGCGATTTCTGCACTTGTTCTTTTGTGCAGCTCAGCACTAGACGATAATGGGTTATGATGGATGGGATCAGTGACGCAGCCCAGCCAATCCAACGAATTCACGTCACAGCCAGGCTGAAACAGCCAATCAGAAAGGTGACATGTCTCTGAGCATACATAGACTCGCACACACTTTAAAAACGGGTGTAGACCGATGTTGCCAGAAGGAACCGCTGTTGATAGACGTGATTGGTTTAAATAGCTAGTAACACTAATTCACCACAGGTACCCTTTAAAGATACCTTTGATGGACAGATAGCGGCAAACACTGAGTTACGTAAAAAAAACCTCTTCCTATTCGTTTACGTAAAATGTGCAAAATAAGTGATTTTGCGTGAAGTTTGGTGGCAAAGCGATTCACTTGTCGCCTCCTGTGTAAATGCAGCTTTACATCAAGCACTGGTAGGAGAATGCGTCTTGGTAAAATTAGAATAAATACTTTGTATTTTGTTTTGTACGTCTCTTCTGCAAGAAATAAAAACCGGATATGCATAAGCGCAGTGTCTCCTCCTGTCCTACAGGGGCGCTGGCAGACACAGATGCAGCAGCTTAGAGATATGGGCATCAGAAACGAGGAGCTGGCATTACGTGCCCTCCAGGCTACAGATGGAGACCTGCAAGCAGCACTCGAGCTCATTTTTGCTGGAGGAGGAGGACTCTGAGTTCTGACGCTCCAAGGATGGAGGAAACCTAAATTTATTACACATGTATACATCTTTTTTAATCTTTTACAAATTAGTAATAAAATAAATGGAAGTATTGGAAGCTTTGGATGTTTTCATTGAGGTGGTAATTTTTTTTCTTGTTTGTTTGTTTGTTTTAAAAGCAAGTGATGCAGATTTAAGTTGTACTGGCCAAAAATGGCCACTAGATGGCAATATGTGACCAGTTTCTTGATCATGAGCAAGGCAGCACAAATAAAACATTTCGGGTACTTTTAGACAATGTTGGAGTATACAAAGCTATTGAGAGCATTCACATGCAAATCCAAACAAATGTTAAATAGACTCGGACATTGTAGAAATGTTAAAGAAATGTACAGAAGTGGGTAGTTTCTTTTACTAGCCTGTCCCAAGCCTGCAGGTAAATGGTTGGCTTAACAGACAGAACCAATATGTCTTATTATAGATTATTTTAGTTATATTCAGTACAGCAAACTCAACATAACCACCAAAATTTGTACCAACTAGTATACAGAAGGCTGGGGCTGATTTATTTTAGCTCAGACTGTTGATTTATGCAGGTAACAATGGCATCAGAAGAGAACCAAAAATTGAACCACCAATATTGTCCTCAATACTGGAGCTCTCAAACAGAACCGCATTAAAATCAGGCACAATTCTGTTATAGGAGTTCCTGCATGGGCTCATGACTGCTTCCAGAAATCACAGTCAGAATACCACCTAAATCAACCACCTAGATCTACATTTGAGATCATTTTTTACAATGTGCTTTGCAGGTACACGTGCGATTAACGTGAAATGAAGATAAATGTTTTAAACTCTTCTGTTACACATACATATGTATAACAGCAGAGTTTGGAATACACTGGCATTCATATGTAGGTTTTCATTATCAGGTGATTTTTACTTGCATTTTTGAAGTTGCAATCTGCTAAAATCTGTTCTATAGTTTGCATTAGCCTTGTTGAAAATGGTGAAATCATGAGAATAGAATATGAATTTGTCAGTTCATAAAAGACAAGATAATGGCAAAAATAGCAGTATACAGATAATAAACTAGTGAACTTCTGAATAACTTAAAACTAGGCACCTTTACACATAATACAAGCGTAGGTTTAGATACGTCAGACAAACATCGGATCATTTATAGGGATGAATGGTATAACCCGCCGTTTTTTCCTATGCAAATTACTTCTGTATTTACCGTTGCACACACGTGAATTTTGTTTGACTATTTTTTTTTCCACAGTACTGCCACCCTACCCATGTGCTGGATTTCACTAGTTTATTCCTAGATTTACTAGTAATAACAATAGGGCTTCTTGATGTGCAAAGACATCTATAATGTAAGCAAGCTTGGACCATACCATAAGTTTACTGTTTTTTTCTTTCAAAAGAAGGAGTTGCAGCACAATATTTAGCATGGGCGGGACACTGGCATAGTGGGTTGGCGTGTCTGCCTCACAGCAAGAAGGTCCTGGGTTCAAGTCCCAGGTCTGGGTGTTTCTGTGCGGAGTTTTCCCTGTGCTTGCGTGGGTTTCCTCCGGGCACGC
>JAOUQZ010000035.1:34239410-34257046 GCA_028564935.1 Neosilurus hyrtlii
GATTCCTCCTTAATTTAATTTACTATGTAAAGCTGCTTTGTGACAATGTCAATTGTAAAAAGCGCCATACAAATAAACTGACTTGACTTGACTTAATAATAATAATAAGGTTAATAATAATAATAATCATCATCATCATCATTATCATCATCATCATCAACAAAATATTATCATATGTGTGATGGATTGGCAAGCTGTTTAGGGTGTACACTGCCTTCGCCCAGAGTCGGCTGAGATAGTCTCCAGCCTTACCGTGTCCCTAGAAAGATTGAACGCTTAGGCAAATAAATGAATGAAAAAGGCAATAACATTTCCATTGGAGTTCTTTTTTTGAGAACTTTGTGGGGACAGCTCATAAATTTCGCCCTTATCTTTTACACACTCACAACTGGCTCTCCAGTGGCATGCTGGGGTCGATGCGTTCACCCAGTGTCGGCATGCACTGCTCCACTGAACTCATCTTCATGTTGACCAGGCAGCCGCTGGAGTGGCGCTGGGGCGGTCTCGATTTCCCGTCTTTCGTTGGAGACATTCGGCCTTTCTCCACCCCCTCGAACTGGACTGCAGAGCAAAAACAAATATACAGGAAGTCATCAGGACAGGACAGATTCCAACAATGGTCCCACTGAGTGGAAACTGCACTCATAGAAGACGGGTAGAATGTGGCTTTTTTGTTTGTTTTTCTTTTGTGACAATAACCTGACTTTTTCTCCTAGAATGTAAAATGTTTCTTCTAATATTTCTGTAACCATCTATTCATAGAATATACTACATGAAAACATAAGGAAAGCAAACTAAAATTAGATTTTTATAGTTACGTTTTTAAAAAAAATTAACCATGATAATAGCAAGTGAGCTCAGCATCTTTTATCTTTATATACAACACAGGCACGTACAAAAAGCAATCTAACATAAAATTTTCAGGGTTTAATTTTCCATTTTTTAAAAGTGACCGTGGTTACTCCTCCCACCTTCACCATCATCATGCTCACGTTTGCTTTATGACATCCTTTTACTAAAATTTTTATTATTTCAGAATAAGTGACTGTAGTATACCGTGAAAATTTGTCCGCTAGTTCTATTCAAGCATTATCCACTCAGGATAATAAGCAATTATTGACTGAGGTAAAGTAGGATATAGAGAATTATTAGGTTGAGGGATTGTCATCTGCCGCGGCCAAAGACTGAATAATTCTCCATATCATTCGTTTTATAATTCATTCCAGATATTTTCAAGGTAGACAGAGGGCAGATAGGTTAAGGCGATGGGTTACTGTTCCGAAGGTCAGCGGTTCAATCCCCACTATCACCACTGTTGGGCCCTTGAGCAAGGCCCTTAACTCTCAGTTGAATTTAAAATTTAAAAAAAAGAAAAAAGATAATTATAAGTCGTTCTGGATAAGAGTATCTGCCAAATGCTGTAAATGTAGACAGTCAAGTTACTATTTTGTGTTGGGCACTAATCAATCAACTTATCCCATGACAACAGTGCAATAACTCAGATATTCCATGGCAATGATGCAATACCAAGAATTATTTGATGACTTTTCAGAAAGTAGAAAATCTTTTTACTAAATAATAATGTCGGCATTTAGCATTATATATTAATATACAGAATGTTTTGCTACCGGGAAGAATGTATCACCTTTCCAGCATGACTTTAAGGAAATACCCATATACCCAGAGGGGGGAGATATCGGTAAACGTGCAGTAGAGTGCAAATGATAACACAATGTAAGGAAAATAAAGTTATAATTAACAACCATAGATACCAAACAAATATCTGCATTAAAGATTTTAGCATATAAAGCTGACTTTTTCTTAAAAGTAAATGGTGTAAAGACACCAGCCATATTTCTCCAGTCTCCAGTTTGACAACATTTGATTGACACCGCCATGGCGTCATCTCGGTCATATCTGCTATGACGATACTACTAGAAATAGCAGACCGCAGATGTAAGAGATCAGGGTTCTGGTGCTCATTTATTTATATCTATTTAATAAAACTTGGCATAATGTCAAAATGGGAATGCACAGAAATGCAGAGAAGAGGATATTTTCCTCCGGTGACTGTCAGAACTTGTCAACAGCCACTAACATTGGCTCGGATGTGCTTTCAACCAAATGGCAAGAAATACAGAAGGTATATAGAAGGTATATATAAAATATACTGTACATACAAAACATGTGTATATAAGCATTATACAGTGATGAAATGGTGAGCATGTCCACCTCACAGCAAGAAGGTCCTGGGTTCAAGTCTGTGTGGTGTTTGCATGTGCTTGCGTGGATTCCTCTGAGTGCACCGGTTTCCTCCCACAGTTCAAAGACATGCACGTTAGGCTAACCGGCTGTTCCAAATTGCCTTTAGGTGTAAGTGTGAATGTGATTGGTTGTGTGTTTTGACCCTGCGATAGTCTGACAAGCTGCTTAGGGTGTATCCCGCCTTCCCCCGGTGTTGGCTGAGATACGCTCCAGCCTCGCCGCGACCCCAATAGGATTAAGTGACTCGGAACATAAGTGAGAGTGAGAGATTGCTACAGGTCCTGCATTCTTGTAGTGTATAAACATAGTTTCTTCAACTTTTTGCTCTAGCTTTACTAAAGGCGCATCTCTCTCAAGTACACAGCAGGACACACATTTGCCATGATGCCACACCAACAGGGGGCATCACGCAGAAATGTGGTAGATGGATCTGTTTTCCCTTCCTCTCGCTGAGCTCTAAATATAACACACACAGCTCTGCCATGTATTCTCACTCTCTTCTATCCCTGTCTCTCACACCCCCCAACCCCGCCCCCCAGTACACACCCGACACTTTGAAGAGCAGCTGCTTGACACAAAAGAAAAGAGGAAAAATCAATCGGACACCACTGTGTACACATACCACACACAGAGAGAGAAAGCAAGGGCGGAAAAACGGCTTCTGTTTAATCATTGAGCATGCTCTCACCAGTCGTCAAGGTTAAAAGCGTCCCACAGGCCCTGTGTGTGTGTGTGCGTGCGTGTGTGTATAGTGGGCAGGTGTTGTGTGATAGCGCTGGCTGGAGATCCGGCCTGGTGCTGCCCAAGATAGACGTGGGAACGTAGCATGGTGGAATAAACAGCGAGCAAACACACCTCTGCTTGTAAATGCACCATTATCTCCCATCCAGCATGAGAACTAATACCAGCTGCCTAATACCTGGCAAATCCTGCCACCCGACACATTTACACATGCATAAGCAACTTAGTGCCCCCCAAAAATAAACAAACAAACAAACAAATAAATAAATAAATAAATAAATAAAGTGTTTAAAATAAATATTATTTACAATGCTGTTAACATGGTTATGTATTTCCGTATTATATATGCATTTTAAACAAGTATTTGTATAATAATATAATAATAACAATAATAATAGTACTAATAATAATAATAATAATAGGTGACACGGTGTCTCAGTGGCTAGCACTTTCGCCTCTCAGCAAGTAGGTCCCGAGTTCGACTCACGGGCTCGGGGTGTTTCTATCTGGAGTCTGCATTGGTTTCCTCTTGCGTGGGTTTCCTCTGGTTACTCCGGTTTCCTTCCACAGTCCAAATACATGCACAGTGTGCTGACTGGCTGTTCCACACGTGTGAGTGTGAACGGTTGTGTGTGTGTGTGTCTTGGCCCTGCAAAGGTCTGGCGAGCTGTACAGGGTGTACCTTCACCCAGATTCGGCTGAGATAGGCTCCAGCCTCCCCGTGATCCCTAATTAGTATGAAGCTGCTTAGAAAATGAATGAATGCATAAATGTGTGTGGTGGATTCTGTCAAACCAGATATTTCCTGTTATCACTTACGTTATATCAGCTATGTTATCAAATAGACAGATGGTATATTGGTGTCATGGCAAGCACTCTTGCCTCAGAGTGAAAAGGTCCTGGGTTCGAGTGTTGTGGCTGGCGAGAGCGTTTCTGTATGGAGTTTGCATGTTCTCTCCAGACTTGCATGGATTCATTTATTTGTTGAATTGCTCAGACCCATTACTACGGTTGCAGGGACGCTGGTGCCTATCTCAGCCAACACTGGGTGAACGCGGGGTACTCCCTGAACAGCTCGCTAGACCATTGTAGGGACAACAATCACACAACCATTCACAACCACATCCACACATACGGGCAATTAGGAACAGCCAATTAGCTTAATGCGCATGTCTTTGGGCTGTGGGAGGAAACCAGAGCACCTGGAGGAATCCACACAAGCATGAGAAAAACATGCAAACTCCACATAGGAAAAACCCTCGCCTAGCCGGGGACTTGAACCCAGGGCCTTCTTGCTGTGAAGAAGACATGATAACCACTACGCCACCATGCCGCTCTGGAAAGCGCTGGAATCTCCTGCATAATTCATGCTCACATATATATGTTAATTTCGAGGACCAGTTACAGCTTTCATCATTAAATCCTCATGCAATAAAGCAAAAGGATAACATATTAATTAAACATGCTGCTTTCACACTTAGCTGCATTAATCATCATGAAAAAGCCGACACTCATTTCAATCAAACTCAGCGTAAACAAGTCATTTGTGTTGCCTCACAGGTCAGGGGGGTCAGAGGTCACAGGAAGTGCCTGCAGTCACTAAGATCTGTCAGTCTGTCAGTCTTATGTCGCTGTAATGTGTGCCATCTGCAGCCTTCAAAGAGTAGTTTAATTCACCCGCTGCTACACGTCCCCATCACTTCCTCTCTCTTAGACTCTGCAGTGTGCATTCCTCTGTCTGTTAAGCCAGACTATTGATGTGTACAAGCAGGCTGAGAACCGGGTCTCGTTCTCCTGAGCATTGATTAACAATCTGATTCTCTCCTTTTCTTTTTAAAAGCTCCATCACTGGAATTCCTCGAAATGGCTCTCAGGATCTACACAGCGCTTAATCGATATTTAGCCTTGTTGCAAAAACTGTATTACATCATATTGTCACACAATGTCAAACGAGGATCTGTTCATCAGAGAGCCTAACACGGATGTGGAGTTCTCCATTACCAATCTGCAATTATAACGCAGAGGGTTGTGGGAAAAGGAGTTTTCAGAGCAAATATTTTGACCTTGTATGGGTCTTGTATGAATACAACAAAGTGTATGGATCATTTCAATGGTCTGAGGGGTTTATCCATGGCATGAGATAAATTATATAACTTTATACCACAGTTCTGCTGAATTATTGAATCGACATGAAATCATCATCATCATCATCATTTGCCGTCAATGCTGGAGCTGGTGCCTATCTCAGTCGACAACGGGCGAAGGCGGGGTACACCCAAAACAGCTCACTAGACTATCGCAGGGAAAACACGCACACAACTCGAACCCAGGACCCTCTTGCTGTAAGGCCGACAGGCTAAACACTACACCGCCATCAGAATCAGTGGGTGAATTATGCATAAGCTAGTTAGTAGTTCCTGTTATAGTTGTGATCGTTTGAGTATTTTGTCAGTTCTATTTAACAGCAAGAACTAATTATTAATTCATTCATTCATCTCCATCTGCTTGTTCTGGGGTCGGGTCGCGTGGGCAGCGGCCTAAGCAGTGAGGTCCAGGCGAGGATTTTTTAAATGAAATCTATTAATTATTCCTATGGAGAAGCCTGTAAGGAAATTATTATTTAAAGGTCATATTTTATACTATTTATTATTTATTTTGGATACCAGTGGAGAACCAAAGTACCTAATGCAAAGAACTTGCTTCCCCCGCTTCCTCCCTCTAAAATGCTCATTTTGAGTGTACATGCTAAATGGCCTATTTGGCTTCCTCCTCCCATTTATGGTCTTTCTATTTTCTGTGCCTACTCTGTTCTGATTGGCCAGCTTTGGCCAAATTGGCCAACATATATGGTTCAGAAAAGTAGAAAAAGCATAATATTACCCATTTAAGGATTCAGTGGCTTCAGTGTTAAGTGGCGCTTCCCAAAACCGTGCTAAAGGCACAACCCCACATAGCTTGAATTAATTCATGGTACAAGATGGTAGACAATATTTTGCCTTCTGGGGGCCAACTGATACTATCCAGTAAATGTTCTGGGCATGTATGTGGGAAAATGTAAGAACCACAGAGTTTCCTTGAGAACCTGGAGGACATGGCTTCCATCTCCTGAAAGTTTGGTTGTAAAATCGTAGTGGGTCAAGCACCGCATCAATTCAACCTCACTTTTCCTCAAAGTCATGTTTTATTTTTTAACCTGCGACCGTGTTTTCATTTGCATAATTCCTCCGCCCACATTTGTGACAGACTGCCTCCAAAACCCAATGAAATTGCCACGGTAATCCCAACCGTTTATTTTTTTATTGTTTTTTTTTTTTTTGCTGTATTTATTTTAGGAGATGGGGCAAAAGAGAGCCTGTTTTCAGCTGCTATAGAATAAGTGATAGCATGCTGTGTCATTCTTAATAAAAAGGTAAACTGTGGTATAAGAGAAATAAAACACTTCAGGGTGTGCTGATTAAAAAACAAACAACTCATGCATAATCTTTTTTTCCTCCAACAGGGCTCACCAAGTGTCTTATTCCTTACAAATCAACCACTATGCCACTGCTTACAGCTTGTCATGGAGTCACCTCAGTTTACAGAATTCGTACTTCAACCTAAGGCTAAGTTAACAAAAAGCATTAAAGCATTACACGGTCAGATTATTCACAAAGGGAAATGACACGTGCAAATTTTTAATGGCCGCTAAAATGTATGTGACAGCTGTATGAATGCCTGAAGCTGTGACTGTCAGACACTCCCAGATTTTTTTTTGTTTCGTTTAGTAAGTAAAGTACACTTTTTTTTTCACTAAATGGTCAGTTGCTATGGAAACGTACTGGCAAAACTGTTTTCAGCATCTCAGTGCTGTCAAAAATGTCAAGCCTCAATAGGAACACAACACGCATAATAGACCTCTTATGTGTACGTGGGAGAACGGGACAGGAGAAGAATGAGGAAAATAATTAGGTGAATTAAAGCTGCTGTCCATTTGTCACTGGTTTTCTAACTTCATTTGTCCGGTTGCACAAATATTATCTTACATTATATTACAAAAAGAAAAATCTTCGGATAAAATTTTCCTGGCATTGCCCCCCTGGCACTGGCCTTGTTTTATTAGTAACTGTATAGCTGATTTGTTTTGCTAGGGACCGACCAAGGATCCAACTTTATCAGTAAAGGAAGTATGTGCTTGACTTAGTTTACATGCTCTCCCCATGCTTGCTTGGGTTTCCTCCAGGTACTCTGGTTTCCTTCCACAACCATGCACTTCAGACTAGTTGGCTGATCCACATTAACCCTAGGAGTGGATGTGAGTGTAAATAGTTGTGTGTTGCCTTGCGATGGTCTGGTGAGATGTTCAGGGTGTACCCCACTTTTGCCAAGTGTCAGCTGAGATAGGCGCCAGAGATAGGCGCCTATACTTATTTAAACTTTTCTACTCCCTGATACTCTGTTAGCTGATTCCTTATAGATTAACACCACCATAAACATCACAATCATCTCAATCATCATCATCATCATCATCATCTGTTTCTGTACCCATGTTCCGAAGCTGTTCTCTAGCATAAACATCCATTCAGACTCTCATTCACACCTAGAAGCAATTTGGAATAAACAATTAGTCTAGCGGGCATGTCTTTGGACTTTAGGAGGAAACTGGCGCACCCAGAGGAAACTCAAGCAAGCACGGGAAGAATATGCCAACATCACACCATGAATATTTTTAAAAAATTAACAAATAATAATAATAATAATAATAATAATAATAAACAAATGATGCAGACAAACATTGGATAAAAAACAGTTTATTTACCAAGTTAATAACATGGTTATCATTCATTTCATGCCACTGATAAGCTGGCTAACACTGATTACTGACTACAGACGGCACAGCGTTTTTCATCAAAAGCTATAAGCGCTTTGTAAACACAAATAAACACAATTTTTACTTCCAGCAAGCCCTCCGTGAATATTTGAGCCTGGACAAAATGTATGTTTTCTACCTATATATTGTGAGCAAACTGATGTATTCCTAAGATCACTTGCTTCCTTGGTCATCCACCCAAACGGATGATTTTACACGCCAATATACCATACCGTAATTTTTTAATTAGATCTTCAGTCTTTCTCTTAGTTTCTCCACGAGCCACCAACTGTTATATGTCTCGTGATGCAATACAGATTTAATTTTGAATCAACCTGTTAAACGGTTGAAAAATCTGAGATTAATTACACATGAAGACCATTTTTGTTGCACAACGCAAATGAGGTAAAGATCTCCAACAAAATTAACAATTTATTATTTCTACATACAGCTTGCAATATTGCAACACTTGAAGACACCCTCAAGGCTGCTCTGCTTTTGATAACTAAGTCTTACAGCATGTTGAAAGGAACATCAAGAGCGAGTAGGCAATGTCGTTGCTTGGAAACCCGTCAATGCCAATTGCTAGCAAGCAAATGAACCCTCCAACGAGTAAAAACATACAAACACTAAAGATATTAAATGATATGTCGTCTAAACAGCATGGTTGCCTTGGCTGTACCTCTTTATGGAATATTGTAGAAGCTGCTCCTTAGGTAATGTACAGTATATACATTTTATTTCTCAATTTAGGATCTTCTTCACTACAATACAATTATTAACTCCTTCAGAAGTCGACAAAGCAGTTGAGCCGTTGATTGATACGCAGCTCTGAACATTATTAGTTTAATCTGCTAAACCGTTTCCCATGAAAAGTGAAGTGCAAAGTCTGTGACTGTAGTAAATTTAGTCACAAATTTCCCCAACAATAAACGAACGTTATGAAGATCTGTAGACATGAGTGCAAAAACAAGGCAGATCATTAAGAGGATTTGTTTCCAACCGAGCAGGTCATGCTTAAAGACCTTTAACCAGCACTGAACACAATCTCCTTCTGACCCTCCTTAGTCTTATAAGCCAGATTTGTAATATTTCCTAGAAAATTCAGTGGGATTTATCAATAAAGAGCAGGTTACCCAGCATTCAACGGACTATATCCTGATTTGGAAAGTTTTTCAGTTTTCGAATGCGGGTCAAAAAAGTTTATATTTTATACTTAGTTTGTGAGTGTTTATGTTTGTTAGCAGGAATACCCTAAAAAAATGTAAGAAAATTTTAATTAAATGGACAAGGATGGCCATTCCATTAGATTTTGGAGAAAATCCAGATGCAATTTTTTTAAAAAGGATTCTTCAATGTTGCAGGATTTTTGTAATTTTTGGTTCATATGTGAGATTTCTGGGCATAGCGGAGGCTTTCGTTCTTGTTTTTCATCATGTTTCATTCATGCATATATATAAATAGATATATAAATATTTGCAGGCTAATTAAAAATTATGATTATGTGGATGAAGCAGATAATTAAAGTGAGACCACAGTTCCCGTTGTCAACTTCTGGTAATGGGCGGCGAGGTGGCTAACACTTCCACCTCAAAGAAAGAAGGTCCTGAGTTTGAGTCCTGCTGGCAAGGGCGCTTTTGTGTAAAACTTGCATGTTCCTTCCATGCTTGTGTGGGTTTCCTCCGGGTACTCCGGTTTCCTCCCGCAGCCTAAAGACATGCTCATTAGGCTTAATGAATGGCTGTGTGTGTGTATTGGTCCTGTGATGGACTGGTGAGCTGTTCAGGGTGTACCATGCTGAGATAGGCTCCAGCCTCCTCATGACCCTTGTAGGATAAAATGGTTTGAAAAAATGAACGAACATATTTCTTGTATTAATTATTTAAAATGAGTCTATATGTCACTATAATTATGATTCAGATAAAACAACCATTTTTAGTGATCTATATTGTTTATTTTTTAATATATGTGAGTTACATGAAGAGTTTTTGTAAACTGCCAAACGTATTTGATGTTTAGGTGGAAAGTTTATCCGGCTGACCGTAGATAACCTTGATTTTTTTTTTTTTTTTTTAAATGTATTTATTTTTTTAAACCAGCAATATGCCTGCATGCTGTGAGGTGGCATTTCAACAGCCAGTCCACTGCGTACAAACTTATTTGCTTTAGATTTACAGCTTGGCAGCAGGATGACCTCATAAATCTGGAATGTAATGAAAACACAAGCACGAATGACCATCTTTATATCAGGCTTATAAGAAAGCGGCTTAAAACGCAGTGAAGCACTCGATCTGTGACAACCCTTTAGACACAGGGGAGACAGTTCAGTGTTTTCATTCTCCGCCTCGCTCTCAATTTCAACCTTCCCTGACACTTCAGTGTTCTCATTCTCATTCTCCTTCCCAATGTCAACCGTCCCTGACAACACTTAAATCTGGAGTCTTCATTCTATTTTCTCTCCAGAGTCTTAGCTTTTTTTTTTTTTTTTTCCCATCCCTTTTCCCAGCAAATCAGAGCTTCTTTTGGCAAGACAACTGCTTGTGCGATTGGCATCATTTCTGTGACAACAGCTGAAGCAACGTTAGTATTAAACTTATGCTGTATTTCACAGAGGGACTCATTTTCGCCTGATCCCTACAGCAGGGACAAAGGGAACGACTGAAGATCGGAATGAGTTTTCGGATAGAAGTGGAAGATCGACAGTCAACGTATGTGGAGACAAACACAGAATATAAACCAAAGTATACAGAGCGAAATCTACTACAAGGTAAAAAAATTACTGAACATTCATTCCCATATACGAATCTGTTTACTCAAGGTCTCAAGTGTATGCGACCGAGAGGAAATGGAATCCTTTTATCAGATCGAACTGTCAGTCAAAGAATGACAGATGGCTGTAAGCCCCTCCCACTAGAGCCATCTTTCAGGATGAGCCTTCACAGTGGTGGGAAACGATAACACAGAGGTCAGGCGTCGCCATCGATGGGCCGTCTGCAGTATCTCCACAAACCAGGGACAGAAACTAACGCCGGGACTTAATGGATTCAGCTCAAATGTCAAATCAATTACGTGGCCAAATAAGGAGGATAAGGATCGTTTCTTCATTTTACTTTCGGTATTCCATAGTCCCTGTTTTCCTCAAGGGCAATGAAAGTGTCAGGATTAGAATAGGAAAAATGATTGCGCTAACTTAGGCCTGTAGTTGCTCACAGTGAATATTTAATAAATTTATAATGAAGGAGAATCATTAATCCATCAATTACGAGGATTGACTTAATACCTATCAACTTTTTACTTGCCGGATGTTTTGGGAGCAATCTGTCATTAGAGTTGGACTGCATCATCACATTCGACACTGGGCGAAGGTGGGGCACACCCTGAACGGCTTGCCAAACCACTGCAAGACAACACACAACCATTCACCTTAACATCCACACCAGGGGGCAATTTAGAGCAGCTGATTAGCCTAATGTGCATGTATTTGTTCACTGGGATAGAAACCAGAGTACCTGGACAAAACCCATGGAGGCACAGTGAGAACATGCAACTCGGGACTCAAACCCAGGACCTCCTTGAAGTGAGGCGGATGTGCTAGCCACAACACCACCGTGTGGCCCATGGTGTGTGCTATTTTATCAGGCAAATAATCAATGACAGGAGCGTTTTTCATAAAACACTTGTCCCACCAATGTGTTTTTCCATTTATACCAAATTTGTCAATAATTTAATGATGAAAAAACATTTATTGATTAAAAAAATGACAAAAGGTACTTTAATCCATTTATAGTTAGTTTACAGTTCATTGTGGAATGCCTGTGAAACAAGTTCATCGGTGTTATCACCTTGTACGATAACAGCTATAAACAATCGTTCCCTCACTAGTCTCTCGTTTTTTTCTCTCTCGTGAAGTTAATCATAAAAAGGAATGCACCAGACAGTACAATGTCCTTTTTTCCTGATGACGACCCTCTTTCTGTACACAATTACAGCTCTAACTGTAAATATTCACATGCACTGACATTCCCAACATGTCAGAGAATTCAGCGGCAACACGCTATAACAAATATTAGCAAAGGGGCGGCAAGGACAGTCCAAAAAACATACACAGTAAGCTGACTGGCTGGTCCGAATCAGTGTGGGAGTGAGTGTGAATGGTTGTATGTGTGTTGGCCCTGCAATGGCCTTAGGATTAAGTGGCTTAGAAAATGAATGAATGAATATTAGGAAAGACTACAAGGGACTGATGTGAATCTGACTGTTCTGTTGCTTAGGGATTTTAGAGAGTTTAATAAGTCATTATTGTACATGTGCATCCATTAAGATGTTAAATAAAATTAATGAATAAATCATAAAAATCTTGTTTTATTGTGCTTTTCGCCTATGTTTATGTGCAGTATATACTAAAACAATTATGCCCCTTTCATAGTTCTAGGCATGGTGGCATAGTGGTTAGCACATCTATCTTAAAGCTAGGAGGTCCTGGGTTCAAGTCCCGTGCTCGGCGAGGGCATTTCTGTGTGGGGTTTGCATGTTCGTCCTGTGCTTGCGTGGGTTTTCTCTGGGCACACTGATTTTCTCCCACATCAGTAGAACATGTACATTAGGCTAGTTGGCTGTTCCATGTTGCCCCTAGGTGTGGATTGTATGTTTGTGTGTGTTGGCCTTGCAATAGTCTGGCAAGCTGTTCAGAGGTGTACCCCACCTTCGCCCTGTGTTGGCTGAGACAGGCTCTAATAGGATTAAGCGGTTCACCAAATCAGTAAGAATGAGTGAGTGTATAGTCCTATTCAGCCTATTCTGCAACATCCACCTTGCCTTCAGTGCAGAAAGAATTTTGGCCGGATATTTTTTTCATTTTGTTTTAATATTTTATGCCATGTTAAAAAATAAATAAACAAACAAATAAATAAATAAAAGTTTCACGTGATTAATTATTGACCTGGAATTATCCTGGGTTTACACAGGGGCCTCGATATCCCTAATCCCCACATTTTTTGAAACAATTGTGATGAGAATTGCAGACCTTGATGCGGCATCATAGGGGACCTGGAAAAACGATTTCTTCAAGTTTCATCCCTTGGATGCACCCTGCCTCCTTTTTTATAGCAAAAATGATCCAAGCGTGGTCACTGAACATAGAGACCGTGGCCCCAGTTTAAACCCAGGCACTATGTAAGACAGTCTGAGTGACACTTACGTAACGCCATTGGATTGTTTAAGAGAAAAACCTTGTGGAGGAAGAAATAAGAAAAAGTTTTAAAATCTCTTTTAATATTCAGCGCTGAAGGCATTTTCAGCTCTGAACCTTCTCAACATGTGCTCTGACTGGATCAGAAGGTAAACACGGTCTTTCCACAGCAAATAAAAGCCAACAACTCAATATGGCATGACTCTGACGCCAACTGAAACTTGATGGATGTGACTGAGACTGGAAATGAACATGGCTGTAAAAAAAAAAAAATAATAAAAAAATTAATAGTTGCACAACCCGAGCACAGACATGCACAAACATCCACACTTCTCATAATTTGATATTTCCATCCTACAGCACATTACGATGCGAAAAGAGACGAAACCGACATCTAGGAGCACATTTCCTTATTAAGCACGCTAATTAATTCTCATTCACTAATGGCATTTCCATCACACCACTGCACTACTCAGTAGGGAAGGGCATCTGGAATTCATCGCGGTATCACTGAGCAGCAATTAAGTATTCCCTGTTTGACTGCTAACATGATTAACAAGTCACCATCCCGTTCTCATGCTGGTCACATCTTACCAAACCGCTTTACCTTATGAAGTCAGTTTCAATTTCAGTGATGTATTCGAACGAGCCATACTGAATGAATTTATTTTTATTTTTTTTAAGTAACACAAAGCACTCAAAGGAAGACGACAAAGTCTGTTGAATTAGGCAGCCATGTTTTTTCCTGCTTTTTTGCCAAAATCCTATGACTGGGGACGCGGGGAGGCTGGAGCCTATATTAGCCCACACTGGATGAAGGCGGGATACACCCTGAACAGCCCTTCAGACCTTCGCAGGGCTACACACACACAGCCATCCACACCTAGGGGCATTTTGGAGCAGCAAACATGTTTTTGGACTGTCGGAGGAAACCAAAGTACAAAGAGGAAGCCCACGCAAGTACTGGGACAACAGGCAAACCCCACACAGAAACGTTCTCGCCAAGCCAAAGACTCGAACCCAGGACTGTGAGGGGAACGTGTTAACCACTACGCCACCATGCCACACAAACTAACGTGCAGTCTAATGCATTTAAAAGCAGGGAAAAACAATAAAAAGGGAAAAATCTTGACAGAATGAGGCATGGCGGGGTGGGGTGGGGGGGTTTGCTATGTCTGAAATACCAGACAATTAATTTGTGTTAGGAAACAAAAGATTCCGGCTTTTCATTTCATCCAAACAAAGGGATTGTCTGGCATTCATATGCAGATGTGATTTCGGTCCTGTCAACTAATGTTCAGAAATGATTATTATGTTACACTAATGAGGAGGGATATCTGCGTCTACTGTAGAAAAAGTGAACCCGGTCTGTGAATAGCCGTGACTGATTGGCGAATATGGATGGGAACAAACAATGAGCAGTGTGTAAAGCTTTGTGGATGAGATGTCGCAGAGTGGTACGGCCCCTCCATGTGACATCATCACAGAGTGTGTTGGTCAATCAGGTAGGTGACACACTGCAGGGACATCATGACTAAGAGACAGCAGGACAACAAAACTGGCCCCTGAGTGGAGCACTGCTTAGTAGTCGGCCTATTACAATCACCAGGGATCACAGACTCACTCACTCATCTTGCTTATCTGCTTAATCCTACTGGTATCACGGAAGGCTGGGGTCTATCTCAGCCGACACTGGGCAAAGCTTAACACCCTGAACACACACACAACAATTTACACTTACACTCACGCTATATAGTGGCAATGCTTTGGACTGTGGGAGGAAATGAAGTACCTGGAGGGAGCCCACTCAACCACAGAGAGAACATGCAAACTCCAGACAGAAACACCCTCGCCGAGTCCGGGACTTGAACCCAGGACCGTCTTGCTTTGTTACAGTTTCAAAACCTTTAATCATTTAAAAGAAAGTTGACTCTTCGCCAAAGATTGAAAGCTTTATCCAAGAGATCCACAACTAAATTGAACGTGATTAAATGTAACAGATCCCTTAAAACACAGGTGTCAAACTCAAGGCTCGCGAACCACTGGTTTTATGTGGGCCGCGGGAGCTTTGAAATGGTGGCGATGATTATCGTAGTCTTTCTATTAACCATTACCATAAAAGGTCATTCATGTTAAATGATGACTGCTGATGACGCACTGACGCACTGTCCAGGAAATTTAGTCAATGTGGCCCTTGACACCAATGCCTTAGAACCCCCCCCCCCCCCCCAAAAAAAAAAAAAGTGCTACATTTAAACAATACAAAATTACTTCAAATGGAACAGTATAAAATTCAACTTTTCCAACAATTACAAGTAAACAAGCAAGCTACATTCATGGCATTCAAGCAACGTCAAGCTAGTGTTAGGGTATCTCTGGTCTGTCATCTGGTGTAACTGCTATTCTTACATAAAGTTAGCAAATTATTTAGTTCCATCACATGAGATGCTGTGCTGCCTACCAATGCATGCATAAATTTAAAGTGCACCACCTAAAGGACTATACAGGAACGGGCAATGTTACAGCACCTCAAATTCAAACATATAGATTAAAAAGGAATTAACTAGGTTTAATTTTTAGACTAAATTTAAAGGCTGGGTATTTTGTCAAAGTTCTACATGTGCTTAGGACTTAAACAACCTACAGAGTCCACAAAAGTCACTATTTAAAGCATTTCAGGAAAAATAGTTAGAGCATGAATACATCGGGGTATATGGGCTGGTGTGAAGACACGAACGTTGAATTGGAACAACACTTGGGCCGTGATTGATGATGTTTCACAAGTCTTCGAGAATGAGAGTACAGACAAGAAGGCAAATTAAGAAACAGCCTTTGGCTCCACCCCTAATCGAGCCCACCTGACCATCTAATCAGGGAATTTATACTTCTTGATCAGCTAAAAGAGATGTGTTAGTCTTGGTTAGGAGATAAAAACCTGCAGGAATGTAGGTCTCTAGGAACAGGGTTGGGGAGCACTGCTCTAGCCTCTTAAGACCCCACTTTGTCATACAGGGATGTCACATTTCCTCCCGATAATATTGTGTTCTTGTAGGATTCCCCATATGACGACCATATTGGGTACTACACTTTTGCCAAAGTTGATCAAGTTAAGTAGTTATCTAGCACTAAGAAAGAAGTGATGTGGAGAGATGACAAGAAACATGACACTGGGGTTTGGGTCTTAGGAGGCTAGATGAATGCACCATAATATTAAGTAAGCATCATGCTGATATCACAGAAATACCCAAAAATAAAAAAATAAAAAAATAAAAAAATAAAAAGGGACTTATATTCTTCCCCTCTCTAGAGGAAATGCGATAGATTTATACCTGTCCAAGAGTAAGAGGAACAGAGAAGTGAAAATGTCAAGGGAGGTCCGTTCAGCATTTGTCAACTTTCAGCATTTTTAAAAAGATTTTTTTAAAAAGAAAAACTGATCTCAGAGTGAACGCAGCATTCACTGTCGCACGGCTTCGTGAGCGGAACTTACTACTCCTGTATTTCCTCTGAGGAGGTAGAAAGACATAGATCAACTTACTTCTAATCTCTCAAACTGGCCTTTGGCCCAGATCAATCAAGGTTAACTTACAGCCAGCCGACGTGCTTAAATCCCTACGCATCACTCAAAGAAACGGATCCCTTCCCATTGCCTTCTGCCACATAAATCTTGATTTAGCGTAGTCTCCAAGGTCGACATGATACGGTACATTCAGAAGGATTTTTCCTTCGAAAGGTTTTGACAGAAAGATCAAGTGAAGGCCATGATTAACAAAAGGTAATTTTTTTTACACAGGATACAATTCTGAAAACATATCACGTTGAAGAGGTTGAATACAGAAGCTTGGTTACATGTAAGGACACTGCATCTGGTACACCACTGTTTCAGATCATGTGTCCTGAGGCAGTTGAGAAGGCTGTGATCTCCTGAGGGAAATGGCTGGAAGTGTATTTTCGGTGCATGCTGAAAGCAGAACAACAGGAGTGTCTGGAAGTTTAATATCATTATAGTATTGGTGGCTGAGTTTCCACCAATGAAACAATACAAACAAACAAACAAAAAAAAAAAATATGGGACAATGTTACAAAAACACTTGGGTCAGCCGTATCAGCAATTACACTGCACACGGGTTAGCCAAATGACATTAAATTAAAATGCCTGGTGATTTTCTGCCTCAGAAGAAGCAGGTGTTCACTTACGCCAAAGAACATTAATCACACGACAGTCCATTAACTTTATCTCAACATACAGTGCGAGGGACATATGTTCACAGCTACTTCACCAGGTCACAAAAACACCCCCCCTCCCCACCCCACACCCCACGGAATCATTGTCGTTATACAAATAGGTCACAACATATAATCCTTAGCAGAAAATGCAGGTACCTGCAAGGGTTAAATCTGCATACTGGAATCTGATTGGCTCCTGCATTTTATGATGTAATCATTTCAAAGTGTTACCGGTTTACTATTATTAGAGATTTACCTCGCGAAAAAATAACAAAATACTACAGAGAGACTTTGATGATGATGATGATGATGATGATGATTATTATTATTATTATTATTATTATTATTATTATTATTATTATTATTATT
>JAOUQZ010000035.1:34284788-34296448 GCA_028564935.1 Neosilurus hyrtlii
GTGGGGGGGGGGGGGGTGTAAGTATAATATAGTGCTGAATCTTCTCAAAGTAAGGAAAGTAAGTGTGTGTGTTTGTGTGTGTTTGTGTGTGTTTGTGTGTTTATACACGCCTGTTTGCTGCTTTATCTCTATCCTCCAGCTGAGACAGATACAGTGTCCGGTTCTCCCAGCGGGCAGCCAAAGCCGGTGCCAACTTTTGTGGTGCCAATGTGCCTCCCTCCCTCACACACACACACACACACACACACACACACACACACACACACACACACACTATATCTCAAACATTCTCCAACACTTTACAAGACACATAAGAAAACAGGCAACCCACGCTAACAACTTTGTATGAGCAACAGCATGTGTGCGTGTATGTGTTCATGTATCTACTCAAAAAAACAAAAAACAAAATTGCATTAATTCACAGAAAGAATGAGAGACACCGAAACGCAGACACCGACTGCGCAATCCTTAATGAAAAATGTATGTATTTGTGATCAGGGTTCTCACTTGTGATTACTCCACAGCAAATTTGTATTGTGGTGGTTAGCACATCCGCCTCAGAGCACGAAGGTACTGGGTGGGGTTGTTTCTGTACGGAGTTGCATGGAAGTGCTTGCATGGGTTTCCTCCAGGTACTCCAGTTTTCTCACACAGCCCAAACCCATGAACTTCAACTAAAGTGGCTACTCAGAGTTGCTCACAGATGGGCATGTGAGTGTGACTGGATGTTTGTCCTCGGGGATAGGTTCTGGTTTCATCCGGGTACTCCGGTTTCCTCTCACAATCCAAAAAAAAAAAATGCACGTTAGACTAACTGGCTGTTCCAAATTGCTCCTGGGTGTGAGTGTGAATGATTGTGTGCATGTTGCCCTGTGTGGTCTGGCAAGCGTGGCCTGTTCAGGGTGGATGTACCCCGCCTTTACCAGAGTGGGCTGACATGGGATCCAGCCTCCCTGTGACCCTAGCAGAATTGAGCAAAGGAGTGAGTGGGTGAGAGAGTGATTTATTGCACATTCTTGAATTCTTTCCAAAATCTTGAGCAAACACAACTGCTTTTAAAGAGAAAAACTAATTGTAAGAACAGTATGAACATTATAAGGTAAAAAAATAAAAATAAATACAACCAGTAGTTACAAGCAGGTGGCACGGTGGCATGTCTGCCTCACAGCAAGAACACGCGGGTTTGATTCCCTGGCTCGGGGCGTTTCTGTGTGGAGGTCTGTGTGCATGTTCTCCCCATGCTTGCATAGGTTTCCTCTGGGTACTCCAGTTTCCTCCCATAGTCTAAAAGCATGCACAGTAGGCTGATTGGCGGTTGCCCTAGGTGTGAGTGTGAATGGTTGTATTTGTGTTGGCCCCACATTTGCCAGGAGTCGCCTGGGATGGGCTCCAACCTCCCCACGGCCCTAATAGAGGAAAAAGAGTTTCGGAAAATGAAATGAAAGACGTGCAAATACCGTGCTGTAAGTGGGTTAATCCAGTTCTTCATTCTGTTTGTATAAAGAAATGTTTTTTTTTCATGCATCCCTACCAGAAACTTAAAAGGAAAACAAAGAGAAATGGCATCAAGAGACTGTAAGAAAATCGATGTAGATAAACTGCCCACATGGCCGCGTCTGGGATACTAAAGCAAACAGCCAGATTCTCTCAATTCTCTCGTGGGTTTGCCATAAGTGCAAATAACGCACGCGCCGGGAATAAACGTCATTCCTAATGTTTCGCAATGTTTTCCCTCCACAGTGTCTTGCATGGATACACACTTACAGCAGCAGCTCAGTGCTAAGCAAGCTTGCTCCTGTGAGGAAACACACCCCGCTAGCAGGTGCTAAAACACAGCAAACTCCTTGCATTGTAAACACTCCAAAAAATTAACACCCCTCTCGAAAATACAGCAACAAAAATAACCCTTAGGGTAATTCTACAGAGCGTTTGCGTTCGGTTGTGTGTATGAAAAAGAAAGAGTGAAAGAGAGGATAAAAGTGAGGCTCTTTGGGAGTGTAAACCAGTCCATGTAAATGGCTGGCCACTCAATGGGCACAGATTCAACTGATGCATCGATTCCAGTGGCGGCACCGAGGCAATTACGGCTCGTTAGAACCCGAGTGAAGGCTCGTTAAGGATTGAGTAATGAGAAGCCCTACGTGGCAGCCCGGCCGTCGCAACCTTATGCATCACCTCTCTCACGACATGCTGGGGAAGAGAGGGGAAAAGGAAGGGTGGGGCATCAAGATGATAAGTGATGCTAATCAGAGATATTTACAGCTGGTAAAAGTTGGCTGATTTGGTTGTGTGTGTGTAAGTCCTGTGATGGTCTGGTGCAATGTTCAGGATGTACCCTGCCTTTGCTCAGTGTCGGCAAAGATAGACTCCAGCCCCCCTGTGGCCCTAATAACATTAAGCGGTTTTGCAAATAAGTGAGCAAGACGATGAGTATTAATAGCACAGCTCTAGCAAGGCACTTTGAGCGGAGCACCATTGATAAGGAAAAAGCGTCTAACCATCGAGTCGCTTTTGGAGCATTAAGAAAAACCCTATAGCGTGCGTCCGTCCATCCCTCAGTCCTTCTGTCCCTCCGTCCTCTTGGCGTCTGTGTACACATGGGAACCCTGTGCTATTCTTTGAAAATTTGGTATCTCGAAAAAGGAAAAGACGTAAGAAAATTTTCCCTGGAGAGAGTGATACAGATAACACGAGGCGTATAATAGTCGGGTCATGTGACATGACGTCATGTCTAATGACGTCAAGTAAATAAAGAACTAATGATATTCTCGTGTTATTGAAATGTTCTCTATAGCTACGGTTTATAAATGGTGTACTTTACATGTCGAGACCAAGGCTGCGTGTTTGGTTCCCTCATTTCTATAATCAAGGTATTAAAATTAAATTATCTTAATATATGTAGGATACGTGGATGGGGTTTCAGAGTTCCCACAAAAAAAAAGAAAATACCTAAGGCAAATCATATGGGAGCTCCGTGTTTAGACAGTGCTTAAATCTCTACATTATTATTAATTGGGATTTATCCTTATCCACATAAAGAAGGGGAAATACTAAGAAAAAAAAGTGGAGAAAAAGCAACTGAACATTTTTAATTTTAAGAAAAAATTATAATTCTTAAGCTGCCATGGCCTGCTGTCCAGGGTGTACTCTGCCCTCGCCCAGAGTCGGCTGAGATGGGCACCAGCCTTCCCCGCGACCCTAATTAGGAATAAGTGGGTTAGAAAATGAATGAATGAATAATTCTTAAGTGACAAATGATGTTTTTATTTTAAAAAAGGTTTAGTTAAAAGGAAGCTTTTGGTTTAGCTACTGGTATGTAATTATTAATAAGCACAATAATCCTCCATGTTCTTCCATCCATGAAATAAAGGCTTACATACCCGTGGTTTATTACTTCCAAAGTTAGAGGAATTTTATATGACACTAAATCAACCATGCATAAATCCTTGCTTGGAATTTTTTAAAAATTTTGATTTATCAAATTGACCCTGCATACACATTCAGCTCTGCCTGCTGAAAGGTGAAGCAGCTTCTTCAAGTGAAGCAGTTTTCAGACTTAAGTAGAGCAAACCTATTCTTGCAGGCTGTCTATAAGTTGCACTTGAGAGTCTTCAGAGTCTTTGAGTCAAACGAATGAAATGTCAGATTTGCCAAAAGGCATAGTGCAACTCGTAGAGCATTTTAAAGTGCCACGATCTACCTCCAGCAGAAGCAGCTTTCTGTCCAAACTGAAGAGAAGACTGGCACAGAACTAAGGCCGGGTGCATGCGGAGTTCAGCCCTCAGAGAAGCTGCGGATCGAGGCTTGTTGCACCAATTTGATGACTCAGTTGTCACTACTGAAAATTTTAACCTGTGGGGCGTCACCACAAATAAGTCTAGTCGATCAAAAAGCTGATTTTACCGGATAATAATAAAAATCTAGAGTAATTTATCTTTAAAATAAGGAGTCATTTGGGAAATTTGGGCCACTAGTTTATTTTACTTTATCATTTTAAAGAAATAATTCATATGGAAAAAAATATTCTAGGTCTTAATTATTTATTTTCCAAGAAACAAAAGCTATTTCCATTTCCATTGGGTTTTCCATCTTAAACTAAAAAAAAAACAAAAAACAAAAAAAACACTCAATTCTAAAGGAACCAAAATTAATTTATTAATGGAAGGGCACCAGAAGAGCGCAAGCCTCCACCAAGCCGAAAAAAAAGATCCCTGTTGGGCCTGCTGTAATACAACACTTCACATCTTATCTCACAAAATAAAAGAATCTTTTAAAAATTCCCGGATGCAGAATTAGATCCATATCACCGTCAAAATCCAATGGAGGGTTACTTGGGTCATACTACACCCCTCCTAAAAATCTCATCAAAATCCATTCATAACTGTTTGCATAAAATGCTAACAAATAAACCTAGTCTAACAAAAACATGGCTTCCTTGGTGAAGGTAACAAATATAAGAGTAATTCTAGGAAACCTTACTGTGTATCAATATAAAAATTTCTTGTTTAACATAAAATCATTTTAAATGGATGTGTGTTTAAAAAAAAAAGCAACAACAACAATAACCCCACCATTCGACAATATTTTGCTCTATGGTCACATGACGCATTACAAGCATCTTTGAAACAACTGAGATTCTGAACGGTGCTAATTTGAACAACTCTCTACTGTACAGGTACCATAACTGCTTTGGATATAAAGACAGAATTTACATCCTGACAAAAGGTGGAGAATGAGAAGAGGACTGGAGAGGAGGATTGGGGGGGGGGTGAGGGAGACACAAGTAGGATTGTATCTAATCTAGGCTTGTGATCAGACCCTGCAGGAGGAGGTGGGCATGATGACACGTGGATGTGCTGCTGATGAATGAGCACTCGACCCTCGTTCCTGCTAGGGGGTCAACAGCCCATTAGTGCTGACAGGCTTGCGGTGACATGCTCGCGTGAGTGGGCGCACGCGCACGCACACACACACACACACACACACACACACACACACACACTCACTTTAAACCCTTCCCTTCAGCTACAAGGTCCCTGGGGGAAACAAACATTCCATATCCATCTCTGTTCGCCAAATGGGAAGACACAAGTGACAAAAATCATCAAAAAGGAAAAAGCTGGGTGAAACAGAGGTCATCTTTAAGTAGCACCCCACTTTATTAGCGCAGTTCGGATAAGCCTGAGTATAAATCATGCTTATTTCTTGCACAGTACTTAGAGTGTACTGTAAGCTGTTCTATTTGCATCTCTAAATGAAATGCTTTCCTTATTGAGCAATAATCTGATAATCCTCCTTCTGATCATCCTCCACTGCCTAAAAGGAGGAAAGGCAGAACAGCAGCGAAGATGTGCATGAGAAACTAAAAAAACCCCAATGACACTAAGGCACGGCTACACTCATTAAAGTCGGAGCCTCCCTACAAGCTCGTCACAGATCTTTTTCTGTTCCGACGCTATCGCTTACTGTTCTTCCATAAGCCCCAATGTGCTCTGGTTTCTAATGACAGGCTTCTGGATTTAATGGTCTAAGCAAACCCCAAAAGGCTCACTTAAACACACCATTACTGCGGTGTAGCTATTTTGGCACAGTCTGCATTTCAAACATAAAACGTACGGGTAAACAAATCTTGGGGGGGTAAAAAAAAAAAAAAAATCAACTACAGAATTTGGTTCATGCTTAAGAACCAAACAAACAAACATCTGGAGAAATTACTAGATAATCAGACAGAATAAACAGGAACAACTGCTGGAAAAAAAGGTGAATATAGCGTTTAAAAATGAACAGTTACCTGGTACTGATCATGTATTTACATTAGAAAACAGAGTCATGTATGACGCATGGTGCTAATGTTGTCCTCTAGGGAGAAGCTAATGAGGCGAGGTTGGTAATGTGGTGGCGGATTAGCATGCATGACTGACGTAGCTGCTTTAAAAGCGAAGATGGCCTGCAGTGCTGGTTGAATTTCTGCAGAAACTAGGTAGCCAACCATGCACAGAAAGCATTTTCAACAAAGTATGACTCCGGTAAGATAAGATCGCAGGACAGATGTCTGGTAAATTCTTTGCTGAAGGATATCTGTAGTAGTTATAATAGATTTCCATGAGATATGCTCTGATTTTGTGTTGAGATAACAGAAAACTGCACTTCCTGGAATGTCAGGCTGAAGAAAAAGTGGAAACTAAATGTAATACATTTTTTTTTTTTCCAACATGTCAACTCAGATGCCATATATAACCATATATACGACAATTATTCACCCAAGGTGAGGTGGATATCGCTTATTAGTCACTGAGCCTGGAGTGTTTTAAAGACAGGTGTAGTGAAACATATTCAAAAAGCAAACAATAACACAATTTGTGTGGCTAAAGGCATCTTTTTATATCCTATATATTCAATTTCAGCATTTAGTACATTCTGCGCAGAATCCTTAGTGCCCTGTAATAGTATGTTTGTACAAAGTTTTAGTATATACTATTCAAAAACACAAGAAATAAACAGAAACGATATTTTTCTTTTTTATTTTCCTATTTTAAAGCATGATTATGATGACGCTGCGTGCTCCACGTGACTGTGAAAAACTGTGAGTGTCTGTCGTTTAGATTCCAGAATTATCCGTTCGGGGAAAAATGTTTTAATCCCAATAGACCAATCAGATCACACCATTCTTGTGTAGTAAATACTAAAGTATAAAAATTGGTTAGAAATGGTATAATCTATCCACATTTGGGAACTCACAAAACTGGTGTGATGGATTTGCATTCAAGCTGTAACCGATAGCCAGGATCGGATATCAAAATAATAATAATAAAATAATAATAATAATAATAATATTAGTAAGTAATAAAAATATATAAATAAATAAATAAGGATTGTAATTGTATTTGACCGAATCCGGGTTGATGCCACAGCCATAGGATGATGAAGTCCACGGGATGATGGCATACGCTCACTTCCCTGTCACTCACAGTGATCAACAGCCAGTGATGGGCACCTGTGAGCTCGTTTGTGCGAGGGGGCAGATAGCGCTTTCCCTCCAAGTGTGATAGGCCACCCTCAAATGCACATGCGCAGCAGATAAAAAAAGAGGCGGGTGGTAGCATTGCATGTCATGAAGGGGCATGTGTGTGCTTACACCCCTCCCTTAATCCATAATATAAAGTAAAAGAACTTTATATTAGGTTGACATTTCTACTGATAATATTTACATTACCTTTCACTATATTTCTATATGCATTTGCAAATAATAATTTTTTTTTTTTTTTACTGAATTAGCAAGTATGAGACCATGAATCTCTGACATCCTTCATTAGATTATAGTTACTTAAGTTGGTTAGATAACGATTTGAATAAGTCTTAACAGAAGCCAAGGATAAAATTCAGGCAACTGATGTAGAGGAGACCACCTACAATTCAGAAAAAAAAAAAAATAGGAGAAAGAACAATAATAAGCTAATATTGTAATAACAAAAGAGTATGTGCCATGCTGCTACCATTCAAGCGGTTTAACTAGCATAAGTGGAAATAAAAGGTTGGAAAAAATCGGTGGAAAATCAGTGAAAAAGATGAACAAGAGACTAGTCTGGAATTCACAGAGGAAGAAGCTACTGTCTTATTGTTCTTGCCAAGGATGGAGGAATCATCAGATGAGTGGTGAGGTCTGGAAATGTGTCACTAATGAGCTAGTCAGAAACACATCACATGAACAGGATAATACACATGAATATTAAACAAACCTGTGTTTCAAATCTTACATTTCACCATGCGGAATTTGGTTATAAAACACTTTTGGTGTATAAACTTCATTATTCTCAGCCTTACACCGGTAAATCAAAAATCTCTCATGACATTTCAACTTTAAGGAAAGAAGAAATGTATTAAAATGCACATTAATGCAAGGTTGCTAAGGAGAAAAAAAAAGACTCATTTTGCCTTGCAATTTCACAGTAGATGTGCACGGACATAAATAACAGCAATTTGGCCATGGCGGCTCTTTGGTGGCTGTGCACATTAAAGAAATCACAAATACACAGCTTAAACACATTGACAACAGCAAAGCCTCATGCAATCCATGAGAAAAATACAGTACATACTGCATGTCAAATGCGGTAAACCAGCAAAGTACTTAAGACATTTCATTATTGAACATATGCATAAACGTCGATGACTGATGTGATGAGAATGGAATTCTATATGTTGCTTGTGCAGAGATTAAAGCTAATGATTTTGGCTCAGCGGACTGAAAGTGATGAATATCTCCCTATACCTGAAAGTGCTACTTTGACACTGACGCTTGCCTAGTATCATTAAAACACTGGTGTGTTGAATCAATTAGAGCTTACAACATGATTAATCTCCATTTTTTAAGGGTAATCTGACATAGAACAACGTTATTACACACATAATAATATGGACTATTAATGTCTTCTGACATATTAAATGTAAGGATATTTAAAATATTAAGCTAATCATCTACCAAGACTAACTAATGAACATCAAGCTAACTAGCACCTCAGATTCAAACACACTGCAAAGTTAATAAATTATGGCTGAAATGCACCATTCCGATGAAATACCCCTCCAGACCAAGAGGGGGCAGTAGTCAAACAAGCATTTGCTATAAATTGGCACAATGGTACTATGTCTTTTGCGCTTAATCTATTTGTATCCAAAGATCTACAACATGTTGTTTGCTAGCTTCTGTTTCTTTTGCCAGTGCTAATTTGCTAAGTTGAACTGCCAATCAATCGTGGTTCAACTGTGGAATAACAATGGGAAGGTTGCGAACTGAATCCTGGAAACACCATTCTGCCAGTGTTGGGACCATGAGCAACGCCTTCAAGAATCATCTGCTTAGCTGAACTGTTACTCTAAATAAAAGTGTCTGCCAAATTAATAAATGAAAACTAGCCACCTTGGACTCTATTCTTTATGCTCAATTGGCCTTGACAGGGCTTGAGTTCTGCCAATGTTTTGGGCTGACCATGAAAAAACTCGAATACTGGTTAACCACCACAGCAAAAAATGAAAGACAGTCCTACGACATTTATTTACCAGAACTCTAAGTGCAACAGAGGACTATCATAGGGGGACCAAAAGGGAAAGAGCCTGTCAGTTGTTGTTTGGGTTTATGCCATTATTTGTTGGACGTTTCCACATGGACTGCGGTCATGAAATCAGTACGCCGAATCCTAACCCTACACCCTGTAAGCACAGACATAGACATTTGTCTCGGAAGACCCTCGACACCATGTAATAACCCTAATCAACAACGTCCTATGTCATTTTTTATGTGCACTGATATAGCATAGCCCTGCTCGAGCCAGAGGCAAGGCAGTCCATCAAGGAAAAGGCTAATGGTTCATTACAATAGATTAGCCTGCTAGCGGTGGCAAAACATGCATTAGCGCCTTCCTTGTTTCTCAATCCGTTTTCCCTGCCAGATCTTTCGCAGCTCGGTGCTGGCACGGATCCCTCGACTGCCCCGACTTTCTGCAATGTGTTCCTTCTGTCGCTGCGGGAAGCCAGTGAAGTTATGCCAAACATCAGTTAGGAAACCATTCAGTTTTATTGCTAACTTCTCTAAATACATGTCGATAAAGCCACAAGCCATGCTGGTGTTCCAGACCTGATCTGAAAAAGATTTTCAAGGTCATGTCTAATAGTAAAAACTTGGGATTGGACCAGTTCCAGGTTGGTTTGTTTTTCTTAGCCTTTTACAGGCGATTTCATTTTTGGGAAACGGCAAAGCCACTTCCAAGACCCATTAGCCGTAAACCTCTAGAGTGAAGACAATGACTAACGCATTACGACTGCTTCCTTGCCACCATCCAATAAACATTTTCATTAGCAGATGATGCAGCCTGTGAGCAAACTAGTACTCATTTATTCCCGGATGGATGGATGAGCGTCAACGTGCTATAAACCAGACACTGTTAGAACAAACTTCTAGAAATATATTCGACTGCATGTATAAAGTGAGGTCATCCGAACCACACTCTAGTCCTTATAGTCAAACTTTATGTAGCTATTAGGTAATTAGCATTATGTCAGGACTAATGCTAGGAATGCAAGATGTGGTATAACTTTGAAAATCTTGACATGATGTCCTCAGATTAGTCCTCTTGGCTTGATGTAGTGCTACGAGACATACTAGTCCATTAACGCGTCCAATCCAATTCATTATTTCAAAAATGATGGGAATGACTAAAAGCCTTCAAAGACAATGGACTGTCTAGAGTGAATGCATCGTCTCGGCTCACCCCTCCACTTTCTGTTCAGACAGGCATAGTATCAAAGCCATGCGATCATCTCATTTTTCCACTCTTTCTCCATTCTCCGTCCTTGCAAGCATGCTGTCACGAAAAAAGAAATGTTGGCAGTGGTCTGAAAGCGCTGACTCAAGAGATCTAAGCTGACAAACTGCATCAGGATCGATCAGCTCATTCCAGCGCAGATCTATCACAGTGATTGAACACTAACCGCGCTGGGCGAAGTGCCTAGTTGGAGCTGATCAGGGATGAATTGAATGCAGGAGCCAAAAAAAAAAAAAAAAGACGTAATGGAGAGGGTATGACACGAGCAAGCAGCAACTTCTTGCAATCATATCAGGCAAGGAGTAATTGTTTAACCAAAGAATCTATGGGGTGCAGCTTGAATTTAAAACTGTCTTTATTAAGAATTAAGGCCCAGGAGGCTGCGAAGAAAAAAAACGAGCAATGTTAAAAGCATTAATGCAAAGCGTACCAATTAAATTAATGTAATAATGCACCCACGTCATGGGGTTTTAGGAGCTGCGGCAATTTGCAAATGGACATTTGCATTTTTATGGATGGGGAAGCACACAAGGAAAGGAGAAATTCTCACCCCGTTTCTTAGATGGATGAAGACCCTGTCACATATGAAAATCGGGAAAATTGTAGCAGTTGTAGGCACGTCATACGAAACTCACCTGTCGAGTGTAGAATTTTAAAAATGCTAGGTCTGTATTGCAATGTGCTATGATGTTCTAAGGCTGTGCGTTGACAAATATACAAATTCAATAGACTTTTTGTGTCTTACAATAGTCCTATGATTGCCCTGCGTCTAACCCACCAGACTTCCTTCCTTCCTTATATAACCACATACGACATTATAGCATTTTTATGAGAGTGTTAGTTTGAGCGTACGTTCATCATGTAACACACATGTTTGTTAGTGAAAAACACTACATCTTACTTATTGTCCATTCAGAGCCACGTTTAATGTGGTGAAACATCCGAGAAAAACATCCGTTCCCGCTATCGCAATAAACAGTCGTTCTCTTATCTCCCTCTTTAAGTTATTGAGACAACAGAATGCTACATTCATTGTATGTCAGCCTTCATCACACTCGGACAAAGACCATGAAGACCGCACCGCGTCCTGAAAATTACAGTGAACACAGCAGGGGCGTGGTCAACATGGGAAGATGTGGTTTTCAAGTTCATTGTGTTGCATCTCTCCGTGGAAACACAGACCTTTTGGAATTGTAGTTTGTAGAAATTTTTTATGAAGAGCGGATTTATACTGGGATTACAATCTGCTACTGTTGACGATTGACCAATCAGATTCAAGAATTCAACAGCACCATGGCATGAAAAAAAAAAAAAAAAAAAAAAAAAAAAAAAAAAATAAAAAAA
>JAOUQZ010000035.1:34308028-34322279 GCA_028564935.1 Neosilurus hyrtlii
GGGGGGGGGGGTTGATCTGAGCTATGAAATGAAGTCTGGTGGTTCTTTGGTGAAGTGTGCCCAAGCAGGACAACTTTGATTCCCAAACTCCATGCATTTCAATGGGACCAAAAATGCATTGCTGCCAAAGAGAGCTACTAAATAGTTTTAATACATAAAATAAAACACGGTCAATCTTGCCAACTTAACCACAACCAAGTACACTTTCCCATCAGGCTGACGCTATACAGCACTAGGGAGTCTAATGGAGGCATCTGGTTTGTGGAGATGAGCTTTGCTGAATGAGCAGAGAGCGACAGAGCAGGACATCATGAACCATCTGCGTCGGGAGGGGGGACTTTAGGGAAACTTGACATAATGTTTACAAGCGAAGCCGGGAAGCTGCTCCTGCTCAACATGTGCAACAAACATGTCTGCATACACACTTTACCTGCAGAGTACAACAGAATCTCTCAACCCTGATGATGTGCACAGTGATACTTGATCTAAAGCATACATTAAATACTGAATGTGTAGGCAAATTGTAACACAATATGTACACCATATAAGAATACACTCTTTATATGTACTCTACCTTTAACACCTCAGTCCCACATAGCCGGAATTATGTTACGGCAGACGATGATAGCCCACAGTAGGCCTGTTTCCCACATATCAACCAAGTATGTGACATTAGCTTATCCCTTACCATGCACACAATGCAGGGTTATTTATTTATTTTTTGGTGGAGCAGGAAAAAGGAGAATGAGGGGGCGAGGTATAAATAGCCGTATGACTACTCCCACCCAGGTGCAAATAGACACATGTGCTTCGAATCTCATGGCCAACAAAGGTGTTTCTGTGTAGAGTCTTCATGGGTTCCCCATGCCAGGGTTTCCACCAGGTACTCTGGTTTGCTCCAGCAGTCCAAAAACATGTAGGATAGGTCAACTGGCTACTCTAAATTTTGTGTGAATATAACTGTTGACGTGAACTGCTGTTTGCGTCTGCGTTAGCCTTACAATATACTGGCGACCTGTAGATGGACAGACGGATGGATTACATGATCTAGATTAAAAAACACAATATTCAGCTTCACAAAGTGCTACTGGATTTGTACAACAGTTCAACTGTTGCACCGTTAAATTTTATATAAGCTGCACAAGCAGAGTGAGTGTTTGACAGCTAAATGCTAATTGAATACCAACGAACTAGCTACTCATTCAACAATCACTCACTCATTTGCTGACATCCTCCTATGGTCACAAAGCCTTTCTCAGCTGACACTGGGCGAAGGTGGGGTACACCATGAACAGCTCGCCAGACCATCGCAGGGCCAACATACACACACAACCATTCACTCCCGCACCTTTGGTTGGATTAGCCAATTAGCCTAATGTGTATGTACTTGGAGTGTGAAAGGAAACCCATTCAAGCATGGGGAGAACATGCAAACTCCACACAGAAACACCATCAACAAGCCTGGGACTCAAACCCAGGACTTTCTTGCTGTGAGACAGACGTGCCAACCACTACACCATCGTGTTGCCCAGCTGTCCATCCAGTTGTCTGTAAAGCTTCATGTTGTAATGTCTATTGTGAAAAAATGAAAAAACAAACCCCTGAAGTGTTTTTTTTTCCAGCTAGCCAGCAGTATGGTGCCAAAAAGGCTCTGCTTGGATAGCTTTTTGTACTGGGTTATAATTGGAACTATTGAAAACGGTACCTTGGGGTTACAAGGAACAACTATGTCAGCTATCTCCCAGGGTGATCAAAAATTAATTAGAGCTAGAAGGCAGATCTGCTTTAATACAAAGAAACCTGTCTGCTTGGGTGTACATAAGTAAGTGTCCCTCTGTCGATTTCTAATGTACAGGGAAGTCATACAGAGTGGTTCACTTATTGAATCAAAGTAGCATTTGAGAGGGAAAATGGACAAAGCAAAGTGGAATTAAAGGAAGAAAGAAGATGTGACACCTACAGTAGACTCAAGGACTCATTTTTTTTCGGCCAGCAGAGATTTTCTCGTGAAGCATGCTAGGTTTATTCTTCAGGGAACTGCGCTCAGGTAGTAAAGAATAAGACCGATTTTTGAAAAGGAATGCGGCAGTCATTCAGTCAGAAATAGAACATCAGAACTAAGGCTTTGTTGCTTGACAGAAAGCGCTTTCGTTCAGCGCCTGTGGCTGTCGGCGGTGTCAGTTTTCCACTAGACTGATCACAGCACCAAAAGTAAAAGCCCCCTCCCAAAAAAAAAGCCAATAACCCAAGTCACTATATGTCATGAAAATCGATGCAGATCATTTGCTGACATTTCCAGGACACACAGATCAATGACCTGATTGATGTCTTAATACTTTGTGCAAATGACGGTCCGCGGGACAGAATTTTGCGGCGTTAGTCATTAGTCCAGAGTTCATGTGCAAACAGGAGTGATCGATGTGTGGAGAGCTATCGCTTCACACATCCAGTGGGATCAGGCTCTCCAGATGTGTCACCACCACACACCGGGTTACATACCGTTTTTCTTCCTGTCTTTGGGTTTAATTATTTCCCTTTAATAGCAAGCTTGTCCTCCTGTTAGCATATGGCATATGGTTAATTATGAGCAGGGGGGGAAAAAAAGTTTGTGTGAGTGGAAAGTGCATTACTGATTTCTATAATGGGATTGGACGGCTGCTTTGATTGGATCTGACATTCCAATCAAGGCGATGGAGTACTGATAGGCAGCCAAATGACTGTTTGCAGAGGTTGATTGTGGGTTTTGCATAAACCAGGCAGGTAAGGAATGGAAAAATGTCAAGAGCTTCTATTAGTTCTCAAGTGTTGAGATGATAAGCAATGGCTGAAGCCTCATTTTGTGCCTCGCGATAGGCCTCTGGGCTCCTCCAGCAACAGCTGTTCCATTTGCATAATGGAGGATTGGCCCACTAAGTTTTGTTACTGTTCGATAGTTGGGTTTACGCAGAAGCTAATTTGAACACAATCTGAAATAAATGATTCGAAAAACCATAAAATAACTCGGCTTCTGTAATAACCTAGAAACATCTGGATGCCTAGTGGATTAGATACTTCTGATAAGAAAATGGGATGTTGAGTCTGCTTCTCTTCTCCACGGATGAATGAGCACGACACAGGTGACTCTCTAGAGGCTTAAACACCCATCTGTTGGGTAGAGATTTCTAACTCGGAAGGAGAGTCATGTGTGAACTCGCCATGCTGCATTTAACCCACGGAGAAAACTATTTACATTTTTCATGGCATGACAACAGAGTCTAGAAACGTCAGAGTGCTCATCTTATCATGGTATCAGGACCCATTTAGAGAAGCCAGGAGAATACAAGAGGTGTTTCTGTGTGGGTTTTGCATGGCCTTTCTCTGCTTGTGTGGGTTTCCTCTGGGTACTCTGGTTTCCTCCCACAGTCCAAAGACATTAGGCTAAGTGGCTATTTCACCAAATTGCCCCTAACTATAAATACAAGTGTGAATGGTTTTGTGTGTGTTGCCCTGTGATGACCTTGTGAGCTGTTCAGGGTGTACCGTCCTTTGTCCAGAGTCAGCTGAGATAGGTTTCAGCCTCCCTGTGACCCCACTATGCCACCACGCTGCCTTCCTCTAATTTAGCCATAGCTAATTCCCATTAGTCATGTAGGCTTCCTGCCAACCAGGGAGGGGTGAGAGCAAGGATGTGCTTCCTCTGCATTTTTTCAAACTGCCGCAGCATTTAGGGTCAACGTTAAATAGATTAGAGGAAAGTGCTATCCACACCCTTTTATGAATGAACTCACAAATTCCCATGATTGGCCAGTGTTCACCTGGAGTGACAGATATGACATCCCTCCCTCCTAGCATCAACCTGGACTCAAATTAACAATCTCCAGGATGACAGTGCCACATCCTGCCCCTTGTGCCCTGTGGGAGCCAAAAGGGAGCACTTCTAGGAGAATTTTCAAACTGACTCAAATGAAAATAATATTTTTTTCACAGGATACAACACCAAAAGATATTTCCATAAAGAAATACCAAAGAAATCTTTCACTATACACAGTCAGCATGTCCAACTGTAAAACCAATGCAAAAAACAATATGGCCGCAACTGGTGATGGTGGACCCTTTGGTGCCAACACTAGACTGGTTAGTGTCAAAATCCAATTTATGTCATTGTCTGATGGTAGCGACATAACAGGGAGACACACTGGATATCTGGAAATAATCATAATTCTCATAACCAATGGGAGCAATGTATCAAAATTATAATCCTAACAAAACCAACAGATGCACCTTTGTTGCTCGGATCATAAAAATGGCGAATAGATAGAGGCATTTACGTTGCATTTTTAATCATATTCCTTGGACGGGCAAAAAATAACCCTCATGAAACATTTATATGTATATAGCTTATAGAACTGTAGGGACACATATAAAATTGATTGCTTGACCTCTGTTTCCTTCTTCGTTGCTCCCTTTATAGTTGTCTTACTGCCAGGAAATATAGAGACCCGCTTTGTGAAAAGGGTAAATCCCTGGTTTACTCTGTCCTCAGTTGTATTTTTCCCCCCAATAAATGGAGCCATAAACATTATCATCCCTGTGGTTGTCCAACTGCTCTGCGTGAGCATAAACAAAAAATTAAAAAGCGTTTCTAGCCCAATTAGCTCTGGTACACTGTGGAGCAGTGGGACGAGTGCAATCATTTTGCATGGCTGGCTCCGGTGCTGTCTATTATCTTCCAAATGAGTCCTCTCTCAATCTTTTTCTCTTTCTCTCTCTCTTTCTCTCCTGTGCTATCACCCTCCTATTCTCATTTTCTCTTTGCCTTTCCTGCTGCTTGACTTCAGATGATGTCCAAATCCTTCTTGATGCTCTTCAATTAAACGCATCCCTGCCTGCGGGCGTCAAAATTCTAATCCTGTTGCGTCAACATGAAAGCAAATGCACCGCATGCATATATGTGTACACACACGGCCACGCTGTGGAGTACTGCCGCGCTCTAATCAAGTAGAGTTTACGTTTTACTGATTTGTGGTGATTAATACACTCAGAGCTGAGAATTGTCAGGATAATTTATGCCCTTGCATTTCTAACGAAGTGTCATTTTTGAGGACAAGCGCCTCCCTGCTTTCTCAATAAGCCTAAAGTCAGCACTTGCTGCTGCTCCCCCCCTTCTATAATATGGCCTAACTACTGGTTTCATTAACATGCAACCAATCAGAGGCTACGGTATTGACCTTTCATACTGTGAAAATGCCACTGAGTTTCATATTCTTCTTTAAATATTCTGTAAGAAACGGCAGAGACGGTATTCATTAGCGCATGTATATATCTTTCTATAATATTGCCCTGCAGAAAATACATTGTTAGCCCCTAATCTATACCATTTCTGTATTTCTTATAATGATCCACTTCTCCTTCTCTTATATCATGGATAAGCATTTGTGCTTCCAAGGTCTTGTGCTTATTCTAAGATGCTGACAAACGTGTTTTTTATTATGGAAAAAAAAAGGAAAAAGAAAGAAAAAACTATAAAAGTGGGGCAGGATTTCTAAGGCATTTACAGCTTAAATATCTTGAAAATCATTGGAACAATATACAACCTCTAAAACCTACGAATCTGAATACAGTAGTCTTGTTAATATGCATGTCGGGGTCCAATGCACCTCAACGTCTATTAAATGAGACTGTATTTAGCTAATATGTGGGTGGTGAATGTGCTTGTGTTTGGGCGTGAACGACGCCATGGATCAAATGCCGTCATATTGCTGTAATATGGTTAATTTCAATCAAAATATTGTTAAATTTTAGTGAAAAATTACAAAACATGTGCTTTTTTAGTCATCCCCATTTTACAAATTTGGGGTCCAAGGCGTCGGTGCACATTAAGCGGAAACACATTTAAATGAAGTGCATATTAACAAGATTGTACTGTACTAACACAGGGTCTTCAAGTGCATCAACAATAAAAGTGCATAATAACAATAATAATTGTTTTCTTTGTACAGACATGGTTAGTTGAGGAAATGGATGGGACTGGAAATCTATAAACTCGCCTGTTAATATGACAGTCACAGCACCTCAGCACTAAAAAAAATGTTTTTAAATGCAAGAGACACATCATACCTGCATTACTGCCATGTAAATAAAACAAATCGATCAACAATAACATTAAAAGACATTATGATTAATGACAGGTGAAATAAGTATCATATGATTATCTCATTACAGTGGCAGTTACCATACTAGATAGAAAGTGGACACACAGTAAGGTGACTTGGTGACGAAGGGCCACACTGTAAAACAACTGGGTCTATTCATCTCCAAAACAGTGGATTTTGAGGGTTGTTCCTGGTATGCAGTGCTAAGTACCTACCAAAAGTGGTCCAAGGAAGGACAACCAATAAACTGGCAAGAGTATCATGGGTGCCCAAGGCTCGCTGCTGCACATGGCGAACGAAGAATAGGACGTCAGGCCTGATCCCACAGAAGAGCTACTGTAGCACAAACTGCTGTAACCGTTAACGTTGGCTATGAGACAAATGACGTGTTGTTATTGTTATGGCTGATCAGTGGAAATGTATATGTTGGTATGATATTCATGTATGAAAAGTTCGGCCAAACTTTTCCAGGCAATAGAAGCATTTCTTCGGGAAAGGTTTCAATTAGCATTAACTGGTTGTAAAAAGGCATTTACTCTGCGGCTTTCAGTGTGACTCAACCCTAGCTCTTAGCCTTTATGGCTGTAGTTTGTCCTGAATAAATAATCACACTACTTAGTCTGGAGTTGGCATCTTTCCAAAACTCGTAAATTGCTCTGCCAGGCTTTACTGATCAGGATGAGGGAACTTGTTGTGTTTTTCAGACTATATATATATATATATATATATATATATAGTCGAAAAAGAGAGGCCAGCAGAGGCCAGTCCAAATAAAATGCCTGTCTGGAAAAACAAGGTGGACAAGTCTTGCATTATTGGTATCTTTGCATACTTTCTACAAAATTGTTTGAGTCACAATAAGCTCCATCTATTCATCCATCCATTCATGCATGCACCCATCCATTTTCTGCTGCTTATCCATCGGGTCACCAGTTGAGAGATGTATATCCCTCCTGCATGTCCTTAGTCTGCCTTAGGGTTTTCCCCTGGCTGGTCAGTCATGCCCAGGACACCTCTCCCATGAGGTGGGGCACTGGTGGCTCAGTGGTTTTGTGACGGACGGGGGTTCAATCCCCAGTACCACCATGCTGCCACTGTTGGGCCCTTGAGCAAGGCCCTTAACCCTTAATTGCTCAGTTATATTAAAAAAAAAGATCGCTCTGGATAAGTGTGTCTGCCAATTGCCATAAATGTAAATGCAATGCAAATGCATCCTAGTCAGATTCCTGAACTCCATTGACCGGTTCCTTTCAATTGGAGGAGCAATGAGGCTCTCCCGAATGGCCCGAGCTCCTCACCCAGTCTCTTAGGCTGACACCCTTTGAAGTATCCTCGTTTCCACTGTTTTTTATCCACGGTCTTGTTCTTTTCTTTTTGACCTACAGCTCTTAGCCATAGTTACGAGTAGGAATACAGATCAACCAATTAATCGACATCTTTGCTTTTTGGCTCAGCTCTCTCTTCACCACAATACACCGGAATAGTGTCTGTCTCAGTGGAGACACTGCACCGATCTGCCTGTCAGTCAACCTCCTGCTCTATTCTTCCCCTAATTGTGAACAAGACCCACGATACTTGAACTCCTGCACTTGAAGCAACCACTCATCCACAATCCAGAGTGGGCAACCCACCCTTTTCTGGTTAAGAACCATGGCCAACCTCCAACTTGCTAATTCTCATCATAGCTGCTTTAAACTCGACTCCTTCCCCAATGTGTGCCAAAGCTACTTAAAATACAGTACCAGGCCAAAAAAAAGCCTTGATTACAGCGCAAAAAATCACCATGGCATTATTTCAACAAACTAAAGTGAATCACAACATTTCATTTCTCCATTCTCTGCTGGGTTAATTTTTCACCGACATCTTGGATCAATGACAGGAAAATTGATCCACTCCAACAAGTCTTCTCCAGCACATCCCGAAAACTTTCAATAGGGTTAAGGTCTGGACTCTGGGGTGCCGATACATATGTAAAAATTATTCCTCATGCTCCCTGAACCTCTCTTTCATTATTCTAGAGCCAATTTTATATCCGTGCCATCAGGTAAGGAAAAGTCACTCGATGGGATAACCTTCATTCAGTACATTCTGCTCATCAGCTGACTTATATGTTGCTGAGCCTCGACCTGACCAACTGGAGCAACAATGTAAAGCTAAAGGTTAAAGGTGGTCCAACAAAATATTAAAGTGCAGAGCGTGGTTTTGTGTTTGTTTTTTGAGGTTTTTTTTTGGCTGAGCAGTCCAATAATACTGGGGAGGCCAGTTTGGCATCAAATATACATCTTAAGGTAGATGCAGAATGACTGACCTCAGTAAAGTTCACCATTTAATATTAATTAGAATTTAGTTAACCGAGGATCCAGAAGAGATGGTGAGAAGATGCTTTCAGAAAACCAGTCAGGAAATAGCCAACTCGTGCACTTCTTTACACAGGGGCATAACTTTGGATCGGATCGCATATAACACGCATAAAATTAAGCTTTGCTTTATCAGAATCTGTAATCATAATAATGAATTCCTTGAGACTACTGAGTAGTGGTCCACGTTGACTTCGCCTGTACGAAAAAATGGCACAATTTGGGTTATCCATCTCGTAGCTTTGCTCAACCGCCTCTCAGTGTCCTTCTGACCTTATTAGCCTGCGCCAGCATTCAGACGCTTTGAAGTGAAGGCTGAAAAAAGACGTGAGAAGCCAAATATTATGGGCTTTATAATGGATTTAGCCTTTAAAAAGACTCTTCAAAGAGAAACGTTTAGTGTTATACGTGCCGTCCAGACATGCGTTTGCCTTATCACGGCTGCACGGCGCTGCTTTCCACTGTTATCAGGAAAAAGAGACAGCGTACAAACCAGCACGTGTGTTTAGCCTGACCTTAATCTCGGAGCGAGACTATGAAGCTGAAGCTCATGCGCAGATATATATAATGCTTAATGAAAATGCCACAGACTGACAAGAAAACGCTTACATACAAATTATACGCAAACATGCACTCCATGGTGCTCAGCCATAAATACTGTATCTAGTGAAGCTTGAGCGAGCACATTGGATCCTCTACGAAGAAATTAAATCACACTTTATTTCAGTAGCAGCAGCAGCTTGACAACAGCGCAGCAGGAGATCAGCTGCATGACAAACTCTGCTCTAGGCATGTACTAGAGCTGCATAATAGATTGTCGCAAATATTTAGGGCAATCTTTAAAAGTGGGTTCTTGACGGTGTACTTTTCCAGCTTTCCTTCTTTGGGGATTTTCCCCCCAATTCCCTATTTGACATATTATATCTTTCATATTCCCTACCACATGACAGCTTCCATCCAGGCAGCCAACCGCCACCGCAGCCGCATTTCTTTTGCATTTTTTTTTTTTTATCTCTTGGACTCTTAACCACAAATGGCTGTGGCATTATCAGAATTTGAGCTCGCAATCTTCAGATGACAGGCTAAATGCTCTTCTGTTACACCAGTGTTTTCAGGTGGAAAGCGGGAAGGCCCTGCAGGAAGGAAGGTCCTGGGTGCGAGCCCTGTGTCCAGTAAGGCTGTTTCTGTGTGGAGTTTGCATGTTCTTCCTTTACTCATGTGGGTTTCCTCTGGGTGCTCCGGTTTTCTCCAACCCTCCAAAGACAGGAACATTAGGCTAAATGGATATTCTTGATTGTTCCTGCGTGTGAGTGTGAAAAGTTGTGTTTCTGTTGGGCCTGCATTGGTCTGATGAGTTCTTCAGGGTGCACCCCACCTTCACCCAGAGTCAGCTGGGATAAGCACCAGCCTCCTGGCAACCCTAATTAGGGATTTAAAAAATAAAATACTATAAATATTTCTCCAGGACACAGCAGGTTTGCCAGTTAAATTTTTTATATATACATATATTGCGTGATGAGTTAGATGTTGAACTGCTTAATCCTACTACTAGGGTCGAGAGGAGGCCGGAGCCTATCTCAGCCAGCACTGGGCGAAGGCAGGATGCACCCTGAACTGCTTCCCAGACCATCTTAGGCCAAAACTCACACAACCATTCACACTCACGCTCACAACTAGGGCCAATTTGGAACAGCCAATAAGTCTAACGCGCATGTCTTTGGTTTGTGGGAGGAAACTGGAGTGCCCGGAGGAAACTCATGCAAGCACAGGGAGAACATTCAGACTCCACACACAAAACTCCCAATCCAAGCCTGGGACACAAACCCAGGAGCTTCTGTACCAGCCTCAGTTAGATGTAAAGTTTTTTAACCGTTGTTGGGTTTTTTGGTAAATTTTTGCGTAAGTGTGCCGCATTTTTAAGCTTAACAGATCAAAAGATTCTGGTACTTAAAAGGCATTTTTTCTTTTTACCATGGTACCTTTGCCAAATTGAATGAAGTGTTGCGTCAACAACGGCAACTACAAGTTCCGATTGCAAATGATGCTGACTGCAGAGGTCCATTTCATCATGCAGCAGTGAAAGTGGTGAGGTACTTGTTATGATCGTGCGAGCATGTAATATTCACGCATACCTACGTTCCTCCACAATCCTGTTATAAAAACCTGGGCCATTTCACCGTCCTTCAACCCACTCACTGTGGCTCATTTCCCTTCTCCAGGTGTCTTCCTCTGCTATCACACCGAACTGAAAGAGCTTAAAAAAGTCGCTTTCATCCCAACTCTCCTTTTCAATTATCCTCCCACTAGCCAGGAGAAAGAGCTCCGGCACTTATGTAATCACCAGACTGAAGAGGGTAAGTGGGTAAATGAAGAAAAAGGAATAGAACAGCGTGGAGAGCGGAGTGGAGGTTGGCTCCGAAATGAGGATTCGCCACGAGTACAATGAGCGGTGTGCCTCCTTTAGGATAACTACGTGCTACTGCACACACACGATAGTCCTGATGCCAAAGCTCAGACATAATGCTCTTTGGGGTATTTGGCAGCACAGCAATTGAGGCAGTAAGGAGAAAGTCTGGCACGCTGAAGTCAAAACCCTTCAGCGGCTGCGGAAATTGATTCTTCACGGGATTCTCAGGTGAAAGCGAAAGAAATAGATACAGCATGTCTTCATTCCTGAATTTATAACATAACCTGACTATCCGGGGAACATGTGCCGAGATAGACAGATACGCAGATACTTAGGCTGAGTGGCTGTTCCAAATTGCCCCTAGGTGTAAGTGTGAGTGTGAAGTGTAAATGGTTGTGTGTGTTGGCCCTGGATAGTCTGGCGAGCTGCTCAGGGTGTAACGCCTTTGGTTGAGATAGACTCCAACATCCCTGCGACCAAGACAGGATTAAACGATTTGGCAAATGAATGAGTGATGATGTCCTTACAGAGTTTTTTTTGGATCGGTGTGCTTTCTGTGGTTATGGTACCAAAGCTCTTGAAAGACCAAGACACAAATATGAGGCATGTCTTGTCAAAAAGAAGGTTTTGATGCCAAATGTACTTTAAATAAGCATCAGCGCATATTCAAATAGTGTGTTAATGGCACAATCAGGGGCTTATTCTCCTACAGAGACATCCTGCAGTGTCAAATTTCTCACTTAGGCCTGTTTCTTTCAGAAAATTACTTCAGGACTCTCCAAGCGGCGGCACCGAGGATCAAATTTGTAAAATTAAAATAACATTTGGGTGGAGGGTGGGGTTGGGGAGCTACTAGTTATGGCTGAGTAGATTAAAAATCCTGTAGGCTAGAGATACTATAGTAGGTTTGATTTATACCTCAGAGCTGTCGGGTTGTCGGATTGATCAGATGGTGCTGATTAATTTTCAACAAAAGCAGCCACAAAATTTCCTAAATATTGTTGTCAAGCTTAAAGCTGCAGACATCAGGATTCCCAAAACACATCACCCGGATTAATAGCCATCAAATCTATCATCAATTCCACATACAAATATCATCAATCATCTTAAACCTCATCTATATTTAAATAGGTGTACCAGGCACTGGTAGTAAAGTCCCCTTAGGGCTACCGGTGGCATTATAGTTAAAGCATTGAGCTAAAGCAGGGGCACAGAGATGAAAGATGAAAAGCTTTCACTCTGTATGCAACACACCCTGCCTGATGCAAACCAATCACATTCTGCCTCACTCTGATAAATGAAATATTTGCTCCACAGCATTGCAGTATTTTTTATAGCCCTTGTGGGAGTAGCTGTATCTCCTAAATATTCAGAGTGGGTTAGGGAGGGTGGTTCAAACACAAGGTCCATTTTCCTGCAGTGTAGTTGCTTCCGAGCTTCGACGAGTTAGAACTTCACCTGTTATTGGTCTAAAACAAGGATTTTGATACCTATCCAAGCCTGCCAAAAAAAATCTACAACTACTTCACATCTTATCTATCTTTAGGGGGTGATCACACTAGAGGCTGGGATAAAAAAGCAACTGACTCAAATGGCAATGTCGCTTTACATTGTAAAATTTGTCGCGCGACATTCGCGGCATCGCATTCTGGTCACCTGGTTCATAAACTCATCACAAAAATTTTTTAGACATGTTAGAAATTTCCACGGGTGTCAAAAAACGAGTCTCGGATGCGGAATAGTCTCAAACTCTTCTCAAACAGTCCGCGCCTGTCGCGAGAAGGTCGCAAGGTTTCCGTTTTGCTCGCAAATTATTCGTTTTTCGTTTAAGTTTCACACGGAAAGTTTGAGACATGCTGCCATCTGCCATACTCCGTATATGTCATCATCACTCGTATTTTATTCATATATTGTCCATGCTAATAACACGCAAATAAAATGCGACTGATTTACGATAGGAGATTAGCCTTTTTTTTTTTTTTGCAAAACAGTAGCGAAAATTGTTGCGCAACCTTTTCGCGCAATATACTTTCTATCGCACTCTAGTGTGATCACCCCCCTTACTGTTCCGATGTTGCCCTCTTTTTGAGGCAGCTGGGTCGACCCTCTTTACTCCTGAGAGTCTTCTTCTAAGAGTATGAAGATAATACACTCAACCTGTGAGCATATTACAGGATAACATGACACATCATTTGTATCTTTTTTTCCAATCTTTCTTACAACCCTGCATCTGACCCTCTAACTAAATAAAGTACCATGACAAAATAAACCAAACAACCTCTCCGAGTGAGCTCACCTAATTTAATCATGCTGTTTACATTCCGTCTTTTAGATTGATGATGCGGGTTTAATTATTTATGAAGTCTCTCGGGAGGAGCCGTGTCTCTGGCTAAGGGCCTGGCTTGGTACAAAATGGGGGGAGAAAGGACAGTTGGTCCATTAGGTAGAGCATATAGGATAGTAGTAGACAAATAATAGGACAGTACTATCCTAAATAGTAGATAAAAGTGACTCAGAAAAAGGGGAATGTGACACTCAAATGGGTTTTCCTTCTTTTTTTTTTAATCGTACAGTTATTGTTTTATTATTGACTTCAAGCAATTTTAGAATAGCCATTATAGAATGAGAAGAGAATTTGGCCACCATGTCTACTTGCACTAGCTAAAGATATTTTGATATCCTTATTTTAAAAAAGATAAGACTCTTGGAAAAAATATATATATTTATATATTCCATTAATTTATATTATTGTTATACTATATCTACTATATAATCAGTATTATATAACCATATACTATATCTACTATATAATCAGTGCTACTATATAACCATATACTATATCTACTATATAATCAGTATTATATAACCATATACTATATCTACTATATAATCAGTATTTTATAACCATATACTATAGCTTATATATAATCAGTGATATTATATAACCATGTACTATATCTACTATATAATCAGTATTATATAACCATATACTACAGCTACTATATAATCAGTATTATATAACCATATACTATAGCTAATATATAATCAGTATTATATAACCATATACTATAGGTACTATATAATCAGTGTTATTGTATAACAATATATTACAGCTACTATATAATCAGTGATATTATATAACCATATACTATATCTACTATATATTCAGTATTATATAACCATATACTACAGCTACTATATAATCAGTATTATATAACCATATACTATAGCTACTATATAATCAGTATTATATAACCATATACTATATCTACTATATAATCAGTATTATATAACCATATACTACAGCTACTATATAATCAGTATTATATAACCATATACTATAGCTACTATATAAT